>BHDV01065548.1:95517-108354 GCA_005406045.1 Adoxophyes honmai
TACTAGATGGCGATATTTTGAGAAGTTTTTACGCTTATGTTTTTATGTAATATATTTATTACGCAGGGCCTCAGGAGGTTAAAGATAAATTCAGACTTGGGATAGACTGGCGAGATATAGTGAGCAAAATCAACACTTTGTTGTCGAAGAACATTAACAAAAAAGCAAAGAATGGCTAAATGGCGTCCCGCGAGTAAAAAATATTTTGAAAAAATGACTTTCTGCCAAGTTTCTTGCAGCGCATTCTTCTTGGTAATGATGTTCTTCCCGAATCGCTGGTAGACTAAAAAATGACGTGTAAAAGTGCTTTTAAGAGCCTATTTGCATAAATAAAGTTTTGAATTTTGAATTTAAAAATATTTTGTATTTTTACTAATCATTCAGAATGCTACCACATATATTTCATAAAGCCATTAGCTCATTTTATCTGAACATAATAATATATAGTAGGCGCAATATTGGTTGTATTTGTATGTACTCTATTCACGGAAACAAGTTACAAAGCGTACTGTCACGAAAGCTGTTCGCACCTGGCTACAATAATAAAAGTGAAATTTAATTTTTAGTTGGAACTAGCTTTCCGCCCGCGGCTTCGCCCGCGTGGAACTCGGTTATATTGCGGTATAAAGCACAACTATAAGAAACTTCTCGTTTCAAACGACACACAGCGCCATCGATCTATCATCGATCAAGCAAACTATATTTTTGTTTTCCCTCGGGAACATCATTTTTTTCGGGATAAAAAGTAGCCTATTATTTAATCCGGACTTCTATCTTTACGTCTGCAAAATTTCAAAGCAATCGGTTCAGTAGTTACGGCGTGAAAGCGGAACAAACAAACAAACAAACAAACTCACTTTCCGATTTATAATATTAGTAAGGAGTAAGGATTCAGTGTATCTCACTTGACATCCCACTCCTAGTAAAGTGATATTTTTTGATTTTATCACGACGCCTAAGTGACACATTTAACTTTTCACTTGTCTAAACGTTAGTTAGGTCCATTTACAAATAGTAATTTGACACTTGCAATTGTAGGTACGAAAAGTTTATTATGAAGTCACAATTTGGCAAAAGCTTTTTCATAAAACAAAGGTAGCCAAATGAACGCTGCATTTTTTGATTTCCTCATTAACTTGTCTCCGCGAATGAGGTATTATAGATAAGCGCGGTCCGATGGCAACTCCAGTGTGTTGAAGATAAATAAAATACAATGTTGCAAGAGCTGGATTAAAATAAAGCGGCTGTAATTTATTGTCTAGGCTGGATTACTTTTTATTACGAGGGTGCTTGCTGCGAGGTGAAATATACAGGGTGATAATGAAATTCTTAACGATATCATAGATACCTACTGGTTACCAAAACTTAAAATATAATTTGAATAGTTTGTCATTTTCTTTCATAGATTAAAAGTTATGTGTCATAATTTTTTTTCTAAAAAGTGCTAACATTATACATATACATTATTATTGGCCGGATAGCCCAGCGGTTAGAGAACCTGACTGTGAAGCTTAAGGTCCCGGGTTCGATCCCCGGTCGGGGCAGATGTTTGTGTGATGAATACGAATGTTTCCTTTCGAGTTTTGGATGTTTATCTATATATAAGTAAGTTTATCCGTTGTCTACTACCCATAACACAGGCATTAAATTGCCTACTTTGGGACTAGGTGATTGGTGTAAAAGTTGTCCAGTGTTATTTATTTATTTATTATTGACACCGCGCGGGCAACTGGTCAAAAGTGCGAGCGGTGCACCCTCCCGCGCTCCGCCTTCACCCCTCTTCGTCCTTAGCGCACCGCGGTTTGTAGTATGCGCACTATCAATATTTTTTTGGGAATTTCCCGATGAAAAAAATAAAAAAAAGTTTTTTTTTAATTTTACTATTGTGCAGTGTTGGTGATTCTGAGTATCAAGGATTACTTTCGTTACGGATTTATTTATCAGCCTGTATTTTAACGGATACTAGCAACCCGCCACGACTTCGCGCGGATGCAATGCTGGTTTAACAGGACAGACAGCGAAAAGCGCGCTGTTACAAGCTTTAATTTAACCGTGTGATGTCGGGATAAACAGATAGATTCATTTATTTCATTCTGAAAACACACATTGTACCTAATTTTCATGTCAGATTCAAGTAATTCACAAAAAAATCGTCAAGTTGTAAATAAAAGTTAATAAAAAATAAAAATAGGCACAATAAAAACATGTCAGGAATTCAATACAATAAAAAAAAAAATGTTGTTTTAAATACAATTACGTCAAAATATCATTAAATGTGAAATATGTCTAAGTCATACAAAAGGTATAGAAAAATAATGGTAATAATAAAACAGTAAAAATAAAAACTTATATCATACAAAATTGATTCACAAAAGGATCGTCAAAATGTAAATAATAATAAAAACGAAAAAAATAAAAATTAAATAACAATCCGGATGACAGTTTTCGATTACTTTAAATAATCTTTAACAGAATAACACTTCTCCATTTCTTCTGTAGATTTTGCAAAAGGCGACTAAGGAAATAGGTTTAGGTATACTTAAGGCGACAGGCTAGCAACCTGTCATAATTATTTTACCACTTCCATCTGTTTTCAAACCTAAAATTATTCTAGAAGTGGCTGCGAAGCGTGAAAATAGTCATAATCATGGTTTTGATTGTATGTAACTCAGATTTGTGGGTTCCTTACTAACGTCCATGTTTCTCCAACAGCGTCGTGGTGCAATGCGGCGAGAGACGCCTCGTGCCCCAGGATCTGTGGCCCCGCGCTGCAGGGCGAGCCGGTTTGTGCCACAGACGGCTACATCTACCCTTCCCTCTGCGAGATGCGAAAGAAAACTTGTGGCAAGGGTGAGTCTGGCGCTACTAACTAATGTTGAAAATTTACGGATAACTCACGTTTTTACAACGAGTTTAGCTCGACATGTTACGGGCTAATTCGTAGCCCTTCATCTAGGAGCCGCGGCGGCTGCTGCTGCTAAATGCGGACTACGCGCCACCGCTCTCTTCGCGCGACTGCTCGTGCTCGACGATTCGACGACGAATCTGATGTCGGAGTTTTAAATAATTTGATTTTTTTTTCATTCAATCATTTGTTTTAAAACATTCGAAAATTAAATTCTATTAACTGGCTGTTGTTTATTGTTTACTAGCTTTCCGCCCGCGGCTTCGCTCGCGTGGAATTCGGTTATATTGAGGTATATAACGAACATTCCCTCGGGAACATCAATTTTTTCGGGATAAAAAGTACCTACCCTTTTATTTAATCCGGACTTCTGCAAAATCTTTACGTCTGCAAAATTTCAACGCAATCGGTTCAGTAGTTACGGCGTGAAAGCTGAACAAACAAACAAACAACCAAACTCACTTTCCGATTTATATTATTAGTAAGGATTGCCTGTAAAAATATAATTGGGACATTATAATTATAAGTGTTGTTTAATTATTTCGTTTTATCGATAATTGCTTCCGTAATAGAAAGTAAAATTCCGACTCGGTCGTTGATTTTATAATTATTTCAAGTTGTTCTACTACACATGTTTATTCTGTGTTGTTACCGATTATGCGCTACTAACAGCCAAACGAAGAATGTAGCATAATGTCACAACTAATCGTCTACAGTGATAGTACATACAACGAACAAAGTTTACTATACAGGGTGTCCCATAAATCGCGACCAAGCCTGACACCGGAGGTAGTTCGATTTAAGAGCTCTCGAACCAATTTAACATGACTTCAGTAAAAGTTGGACGGTTTTCGAGATATTGGCAATTTAGTATTTTTTTCGAACTTCGCCCGTTTTTCACCTCTCAAGTGCCATAATTTTTTTAGATAGCTCTTTATCCTCATTTTTTTTATTGTTACATAATCACAAATAGTTAAATTTAATAATAGCAGTGTTGTTTTGTTAAAAACGTGCGAGAGATATGAATGAAACGTAATTGATTGTCATAATAAATGATCAACCAAAACAATAAGTTGGCCTTTGATCACCTGCCCTGAAAAAAAATACTAGACCGTGCAAGAGATTATTACTTTAAAAACTTGCGTATGTTATGCCGATTTCAAAAAGATATAACACTTGATGGTTAAGCTGGTAAATTGAGAGATTTTGGAAGATCTTGCTAACGTGCCATTAATTTAATTGAATGTTCATCACTAATTGTTTGAGTTAGGTACCGTGCATTGTTAATTATTGTCTGCAACATGATATTTTTAGGATTTCGTAACCAAAGGGTGAAAACGGGACCCTAATACTGAGACTTCATTGTCTGTCTGTCTGTCTGTCCGTCTGTCACCATGCTGTATCTAAAGAACCGTAAGAGCTAGGCAATTGAAAATTTCAGAGAAGACGTATTTCTATTGCCGTTATAACACCAATTACTAAATTTTGGAATTATTAGTAGGAAGCGCCCGCCAGAATAGCCAGCAAATAGTGGATTTTTTCCTACTTTCTCGACAATTATCGTCATATTTTGGAAAATAAAAAAAAAACTTTATAAATTTTAGCCTATGTGCTATTCTGATGTATAAGCTACATTACTTTAAAGTTTCATTACAATTCATTCAGTAGTTTTTGCGTTAAAGAGTAACAAACATCCAAACATACTCACAAATTTTCACATTTATAATATTAGTAGGATAGGACATATGTATTAAAAGAATGTGTTTTGATCTTGTTTTTTTTTAATTTCCAGGCGTGAGGCTGGCACAGGAGCAGGGCTCCTGCTCGCGCGCCCAGGGCTCCAAGTGCGACCACCGGTGCACATCAGAGAGGGACCCTGTCTGCGGCACCGACGGCAGAACCTACCTCAACAGGTGTATGCTGCAGGTTGAAATATGCAGGTGAGACTCTAAATAATGTACAGTCGCGAACCGGGATTGTTGAGCCACTTGCCACTGTTCGCAATTTAGACATGTAATCAATCAATGACCGATGTGATCGACTAAATGTTAGATAATGGATTAGTATTACCCGACCAAGTTACAAACATAGGTAAATGGCTCAACGATCCCGGTTCGCGATGGTACCTAAGTATAACTCCAAAAAGTGTGTGGGTGAGGACCAAGAAGTTGCATCTGCATTAAGTTATAAACGCACTGACAGCTGAGTGTCTAGTTTAATGAATTCGGTCGAGAAACGCGTCGATTTCGTTTGCGTATTAACGCGAAGAGTTATACGGGTCAACCACGGCAGTTGTGCAAACGAGCCGCTTGGAGGCGCTGTCTCAGTTTTTATACAATTCGTCACGTTAATACGCAAATGAAATTGACGAGTTTAAGACCGACTTCATTACATTAGACGCTTTGAAGTGAACCGGCAAGGCACGGTGCCGGGATTGTATGACCGAAACGTTTATTGTACGTTTCACATTGTTCGGGCTGGGCCGGGTCGGCTGGCGCCGCATCGCACCGCGCGCTCGAGCAGCCGGCGGCAGCCGACCGCGTGTAGTGAGCAGGTCGGGCGCGGTCGGCTGCCGCCACGTTCCAGCTGATTGATAATTTACTAAACCGGGCGCGCGGCGGTGACCAAACGGAGCCGATTACGCGCGACGGTGCCCGACCGGACCCGATTGCGCGCGACAACAGCCGAGCACCCCCGCCCGGGTCCGCGAGCGCCCGATCCGCCGGCAGCGGCGCCAGTAACATTCAAATATGCGCTCTAGCTGCTGTACAAAAGCTCCACATTCCTTTGGCAATTATTTAGATGCGCTTGAGTGCGCGCCGACTCCGCCCGGTCGGTGAGAATCGTACTTATTTCTCGGCGGTTTCATGTGTTCTATCACATTTAGGAATACAAGAATAATGTGTATTATGGTTTCAGGGTGGGAACCGGCTTGTCGCACTTGGGTGCGTGCAATAACATCAGCGCGCATCGCGAGAACTGCCCCGTGGACTGCTCGCAGGCACCGCTCGACGGGCCCATCTGTGGTTCCGATGGTAACGTCTATAAGAGCACCTGTCAGATGAAGCTGCTGACTTGTGGGTGAGTTCTGCTATCCAACTAGTATCATCATCATCATCAGCCTATATACGTCCCACTGCAGGGCACAGGCCTCCTCTCAGTGTGAGAGGGCTTGGGCTATAGTTCCCACGCGGGCCCAGTGCGGATTGGGAACTACACACACAACGTTGAATTACTTCGTCGCTGTGTGTAGGTTTCCTCACGATGTTTTCCTTCACCGAATAGCTCGTGATAAATATCAAATTCGATATCACACATACATTCCGAAAAATTCAGAGGTGCGAGCCCAGGGTTTGAACCCACGACCCTCTGCTTGAGAGGCCACAGGTCGAACCGCTGGGCTACCACGGCTACTATAATCCAACCAGTATGCAAGAGTAAGAGTACCAGTCGTCGATGGACGGCATCGGTCGACGTCGATCGATGTTGATCGACTGGTCAAGCAGCTTTAATTGATCGACAGATACCGGTGGATTAACCAATCGATAGAATGCCGGGTGGTGGCATCGGTCGATTCTGATGACACTGATCGATCAAGCCCGGCTATATTCCATTCTACTATTTCATTCTACTATCGATCCATGCAGTCAATCGACGATTGATCGATTGATCTGCTAAAAACTATCCATTGACGTCGACTATCACACTTTACCATCGGTCGATGTCGTCGATTGACGATCGATACACATAGCAACACCTCAAGAAAATACAAGCAGTATGAAAAATGGCCGTACGAGAAATAAACAAGCGAGAACTGGTATGGAAGAATAGTGTCAAAAAGGCCCTGCGCAGACGACAGACAATCCACGATGGACTTTTTAGTCTGTGAAAACAGAACCTATGGAATGATACGCAGTAACGCACACGACGCGCAAAAAGTCCGGTGCACAATGCATACAAATCACGCAGACTTATTGTGTGCCGCAGACTCGATCGTACAAAAAGTCTGTCGTCTGCATTGCCCCAAAGGGCTTCGACTATATTGGAGTTAAAGAAAAAACACTCACAAAGGGATCTGCTGGATCTAAATAGCATGAGACGTTGCCAATCTTAGAACATTGAAGTCACAATATACTTACCCATCTATTTTCCAGACAAGGCGTCGTAAGAACGAGCAAGAAGCACTGCCAAACGACACGACACTGCCGCGAGTCGTGCTGGCGTGTCGCACGACCGACCTGCGGCTCCGATGGAAAACTCTATGCTAACGCCTGCCGAATGAAAGCTACTAACTGCGGGTGAGTATACACACACATAGCGCACTAGTGCCGAAATACAACTACCGCTAAACCATGTCTATGTTCTACTTATCTACCTTTCTTCTGCCCGACCTAACGTCCCGCTGAACCCTGCCGCCTGCAAGGGGAATGGCATTTATTTTCGTATCTTCTAGTTATATCCATATAGTCCAAAATTGAACCTACGACCTCTACAACTTATTTTCTACTGTAAATATTCTATTTTTCGTTTTTTATTGCTAACTGTTAGTTTTTTACATTTTTATTATTTGTTTATAGATTTTGTAAATTTCAGCACACACCCTCATTACACTCCTATATACACTCCCTTTATCCGTTTAGTAAATCTTCTTTCTTCCTTCTCTACGACCGAACCAACTAAGCAAACTCTTCTCTATTCTAGCCGCTGTATCTACTAAAACCATAGAGGATAGAACCTATAGAGAAACAATGTTCGCAACCCCGGTCCGCAAATAGTTTGTTGATTTCAACATACTAAACGTCACCGTCACTGTCACAGAAACTGTACAGAGCCAATAACCGTAGAGAAAAAGGCACTAGCGTTACGCGCAATCTTGGGCCGGCCAGCGATCACTTCAATTGTTTTGCGGAATAATTTCCGAACAACCAAGATGACATTAGTACTCTATAGGTTCTATCCTCAATGACTAAAACACTAACACATTTCGTCATAATGTTTCAGTAAGCACGTGTTCGAGGTACCAATGGCCTTCTGCGTGTCACAAGAACGCACGTCCGGCGGCGAAGCCTGCGCCACCGACTGCTCGGGGCAGAAGGAGAAGCTCGTCTGCGGATCCGACGAAAACGTATACCGGAACGAATGCGAAATGAAGATGTTGAATTGCGGGTAAGAGCAAACTCACACGGACTACACCTGTCACTGTCTGACTAGAAACGTCAGAAAGTGATAGTAATAGGCAGTCTATCTTGCAACTAAGTCAACCCACTGTCGTGTTGATGCTTCGAAACGGAGTGGAAGTGGACGGCGCGATGCAGAGGCGTGACAGTATTGGTTGTAAAATTTGATATTATACGAAAGAGGTCGCACAAAGCACCAGCCGAAAAAAACGTTTTGTTCATACCATCACGCCACCGCGACGCGCCGTTTCGCTTCCGCTGTAAATCAGCTTAAACCTTATCATCATCAACATCATCCCATGTTCGTCCTTTGCTGTGCGTAGGCGTCCACCATGGCACGCCACTGAGCCTGATCTAGCCTTTGCCCGCCGTCTTGTGAGATACGTATTTGCAAAATTTGCTGATCTATACTAATTAGAACAACCCACATCCTTAATCGAGTTCATAGCCCATCAACTAAAAGCCACGGCGGCTTCTACCCAACAGCGCAACACTCACTGCGTGTCACTGTTCTATTTACGTGACTGTTCGAGCTCAACGAAAATAAAACCGAAATAGTATTAGACGTCAAATACCTTCATCCGTCTAATTCGTCTATCTCATATTCCAGGGTCAGCAACAGGAAGATAGTAAAGAAGGTAGACATGGAGAAATGCCGCGGGAAGATGAACAAGTGCATGAAGGTGAGGTGTCCGAGCGAAGCCGATCCCGTCTGCGGCACTGACGCCAACGTCTACACCAACCCTTGCCAACTGAAGGTTGCCACTTGTCTGTAAGTACCTTTATCAAACTTTTCGTAAGCGTAAAAACTTGTTCAGACATGGCGGTGTCCACATGGATGCAAATAGCGCAGTTAGACCGTGCGAATCTTATTTATATTAGTGCCCATTGACAATCTGCGCAGCCACCGCCACTCAACTGCTAGAAAGTGAATTCGCGCGGTCGTCGCTTGGATTTTTTGGACTTGTCATACCAGAGGCGTGTTCAGTTGCTCCACGAAAGCCGTGCTATCCGCGCCTGTCTGAACAGCCTGAACACTTTGTTTAAAACCTAGCAATTTGCATCCGTGCTGATTCAGCCATGTCTGAACTTAACTAGCTCTAATGCCTCTTCTATAGTACTTGCGAAGTTGAACGATGTTAGAGATACGATAGAGAACTTTACCTCGATCTATCTTAATTTGACGGAACAACCTCCCTCCGCCGAAAGAATACGAAATACACTAACGACCACAAACTTGTTTTGTTTTTCTCTGAATCATCATCAGCGGTTTTGATCCTTCGACAGTTTGCCGGGAAATTCTTTTTCTTTATATTCTTTTAGCTATATTCTCCTACGATTGTCCTGTTAGTTATGTTGTTAACTCGCCTATTGTAACTGTTTCCATCCACAGTAAGGGAGTCCAGCTAGCACACTTCGGCAACTGCACTCTCCTGCCACGTCTGGAGATCGACTGCCCCGAGAGTTGCGACAATGTCGTCGAACAACCCGTCTGCGGCTCCGACGGCAACGTCTACAAGTAAGAACTCTTCTAGAACATTCTTGATTCTTCTCTTCTTTATCAAAGATTCTTGTCTTCAAAACGACAGACGAAATCACCATCTGTGATATCTTTATTCTGTCATGTTAAATGGATGATTGGATTGTTACTCTTTCACTCATTAATGAAATGTGCGTACATAATCATCACGTCTGTATTTCCAAATGGGGTAGGCAGAGTACACGAAATATTGCATTGTCAAAACTATGACGATATCCCGCCTAATTTTAGGTTTAGACGTGGATAAAAGTGGAACGACAGGGACAGGTTGCTAAAGTATACCAAAACCAATTTTCTTGGTTATTTCATACAACTATCTATGAACAAAAATTAAGATGTGGTATTCTAAACCTAATATCACGTGGGAAAAGTATGCTCAAATTTGTTATGATACGCAAAATACAGGCGTTACACACATACATGAATGTGTGTTTGTCTAAGTATGTAAAGTTTTGTGTAGGTACCTGGGCCACCTGATTTGGCAATACAGCTGTGTTGTTATTAAGCGCTAATGTTTTTTTTTTTTCAATATTATTTTTAGAAAAAATGTCTGTTCCAAGTTACAAGTTACTTTCTCAGATTTTTGGCAATCGTGGTCTTTACGAAGCGCTGGTAGACTCAAACAAGAGTCTTTCAAAAGAGCCGCAGCGCTATTGTCTAACGCACCAAAAATCTTCATCGCTTTTTGACAGTTGAAACCAAAAATCGCTTTGAAGTTGAAACATTTCAAAGCGAACTGACACTGTCAATTTAAAAACGATGTAGATTTTTATTGCGTTAGACAACAGCGCTGCCGCTTAGCCCCACATGGTTGTATTAAATTATGATTGATCTGTGATGTTTACTGTCATATATACAGGTCTGAATGCGAGCTCCGGCGCCTAACCTGCGGCCAGCACGTCGTGACAGTGTCGGCCTCCCACTGTCGCACCACGGCTCTATGCCACGAGGAATGTCCCGACACGCCTGCCTTCGTCTGTGGTTCCGACAACCGCTTCTACAAGAACGAATGCCTCATGAAGAAGGAGAACTGCGGGTTTGTATCACATAATTTTAAACAAAAAAAAACCGACTTCAAATTAGCAATATTTAAAAAGTATTCTGTTTACTGAATGTAAAATCTTGACTTCATCAACAAATTACCGAAAACGCCATACATCTCCATATAAAATTTGAAGAGTTCCCTCGATTTCTCCAAGATTCCATCATCAGATCCTGGTTTCGTGCCAATGGGACCAATTTCGAGTTATACCCTTTCGATTAAAAAAAAAATTTTGAAAATCGGTCCACGGGTTTTCGAGATATCGCGTCACACAAAAAAAAATAAAAAAAATAGGTCGAATTGAGAACCTCCTCCTTTTTGAAGTCGGTTAAAAAGACCGGGAAGACCAAAGACATATCGAAATACCGCGAGTTCCTGTATTTGTCTGAAAACCAAGCGTGCCATTTTTTCTTTATTGTAACGTCACATGAGCGCTTTAGAAATGGAAATTGACAGTCCAAGTGAAACCGATTGAAAGGTGACGCCGCCTTATTCAAGTTGTCCTGGTTCTAGGCAGTTGAACCTTATCTAAGTGGTACCAAATTAATGAAATCGCGTCTTAGGAAGAGCATTGTTCTCCCTTTTGGCACGCGAAGTACATAGGTACGCTTGAGTCAACTATTTCGATATAAGTCTGTGGGGAAGACTTTGTGCTTCAAGTGCCGTCTTTTCGAGCTCTTGCTTGCTGTCGGCTTATTTAGTTCAGCAACATAGAGATAGTCCGTCACTTTCTGACGTTTCTAGTTATATAGTAACATGTATGGTCTGTCTCGTGGGTGTCTAGATTTTAAGCATTGCTGTGCTAAACCGACTGAAAGTAATACTCATCATGCGGGGAACTTTAAAATTGGATCGCAATTATATTTGTAGCGCGGTGAGGGTACGCTTGCATCCAAAATGCATCCAAAACATCTCGTCATAATAAATGCCATAGCTTTAATTGAACTCATTTCCACCAGTGCTATGCTATGTGGACCAAAGCACATAGTGAAATGAAACGGATCCACTCACGTTTTTATATCGAAATTAGCTCGACATGTTTCGGGCCAATTCGTGGCCCATCATCTGGGGCTAAGCGCCACGGTGGCGGAAAGACGCGCACTGCTTTGATGTACTCCAGATGACGGTCACCAATTGGCCCGAAACATGACTGTCTAGCTAATCTCAATATAAAACGGTGAGTGGATCCGTTTTATTTCATTATGAGTCTCACGGTAGTTTTATTTAAAAATGGAAAGGCACCACATACATACGAGTATGAAATTGCCCATTAACGCTACTAAATCCCTGAACCAGGTACCAGGACATCATAATTTACCAAGACATCTCTCCACAGAAAACACGTCTTCGTCGTGCCGTTGAAGCGTTGCCTCTCCCGCTTCCAATACTCGGGGTGCGCCCGAGTGTGTCCCCCGGAATACGACCCCGTGTGCGGGACTGACGACAAAACTTACTCCAACAAGTGCTTCTTAGAGATGGAGAATTGCCGATCCAGGTGAGAGCTTCAAGAATCTTCTAAAGGATCAGAGTATAAAGGTCGCTTACCATTACCAATACAACGTGTTACAAATACCGGGCACAAAAATGTAATTTATTGAAGCGAAAAATATTGTACACCCTAACAAAACTGCGAATTATAGAACTGAAATTAATATTATTTAACAGCGTGTATTCTTTGACGGATTTTAATTTTTTTTGTTCAGAAAGGTTTGCAAAACTCAATAAGAAAATTAATGTTTCTTTTTTATTTTTTTTTCATATTGTCAATCGACTCCTTATAATGGGCCATTTAACCCCCTTTCTGCTTTACTCTTATTTTAGGATATCAGTCGTTTTTAAGCCAAGACTTTCTATCAAGGGTAATGGATTGAGACTAACTTTACTCTGCCGTTGTCCTCATGCTAACAACATAGGACAATAACAGCAAAATTTGTTTGTGATCACATTTTTTGAAGATGCAAATACAGATAACCAATATTCAGATTTTTTACTTTGCTTGTGATGTCTCGTTTAAGAAGACGCGTGGCGTGCGAAGGCGTGACCCTCTTTAGATTCAAACTTATGGCGTTATATGAGAGCAAACTGCTAGACGTCACGCTGTATGAAACGCACGACGTACCGCGTCTCCTAAAAGGCTCAGGATGACTTCGGCCACAGTTCCATTTCGTCACCT
>BHDV01065550.1:0-10576 GCA_005406045.1 Adoxophyes honmai
ATAAAGATAATTTACATTAGCCAGTACTATTTATTTACAACATTAGGGTACTGTTTACACCCTTTGGATACGGAGAGAAAAAAATATCATACCAAACATGTTTAAGCGGAATCTATTCCTCAGCTTGTAATGATGGCTACAAATTGTTCATTCGCGAGAAGCCGTTGCAGCCGTTCTAAAATCGTCTCGGACTGGAAAACCACTGTAAAATGACTCACTCGTAATATCTCGCACGGCAATAATTATGTTTTGTTCTTTATTAGTGACGTTGTTTCGGACAACATGTTTTTAATTTCTGTTTACGTTTACAAAGAAAAACATGAGAGTAGGATCGTCTCTTCGTGGTTCCACAATTAACAAAGCTTCTGAATTAAGGGTGGCATATGTATGTAAGTATGCATCGTCGTAATTTTGTTGTTTAGTGATACCTACTCTCCAAAGGGTAGTGCCCATTATACAACCTATCCCACCTAAATTTAAATGGAACTAGCTTTTCGCCCGCGGCTTCGCCCGCGTGGAACTCATAAATCACAACTATAAGAAAACTTCTCGTTTCAAACGACACACAGCGCCATCGATCTATCATCTATCGATTGATCATTGATCGATATCGATCTATCATCGATTGATATCGATCTATCAAGCATACTATATTTTTGTTTTCCCTCGGGAACATCATTTTTTTCCGGGATAAAAAGTACCCTATTATTCAATTCAATCCGGACTTCTATCTTTATGTCTGCAAAATTTCAAAGCAATCGGTTCAGTAGTTACGGCGTGAAAGCGGAACAAACAAACAAACAAACAAACAAACAAACAAACTCACTTTCTGACTTATAATATTAGTAAGGAAGTAAGGTTTTAGGTGGGATAGGTTGGATAATGGGAACTACCCTCTCCAAACAATTGACGCAATGTTTAGTGTTTGCAGCCCCTTGGATGCAAGAGGTTTGTCCGTGTTAAATTTAAAAACAGAACATAAAAAAGTGTTTAAGTCATCGACATGACATCACTAATGAATTTATTTTCCACTCTAACACGTTTCCAAATTGGGAAGGCACGTGTAGGTGCTAAATAGAGCCTAATTTATACAAAATACCAATGCAGTAACGTAATTCAGAACAAGATCTACTTAAGTATCCAAACATGTCCGCACTAGGTAAAATTACAAACAAAATGTTTCTAGTTTCCTAATTCCCGCTGTAATTAAAAAAGAATTTAATTAAAAAACAAACTAAGTACTTCTACATTATAAACAAGCATTTGTTTGCATTATGCACGCTGAACAAAGGCAAATGACAGTCGTGAGTCACGACCAAACGAAGCTTAAGGCTTAGGAACTTGGAGTACAACCAACTGGAGACGTCACGCGCGTAAATACAACTGTCAGGCATACAAAATGTTGAGATTAAACAGCATGCATACTGCACGAGCATTATTTCTCTATCAGGTACAAATCATTGGCATCTTTTTCTCTCACGCTTGGTTAGAGGATTGGGATACTTATTGTTTTGTTAGGGATACAGTTTAGCGTGTTGCAAACTGTACAATCGTCAACCGCACTGATGAAAATGCCCAGAAAATGCATATTTGTACAGCTGTACGAAAATCTCAATTGCGTGATTTAGGATTTACATCTATTGGACTTTAACCACACTACAGGCCATAAAATACTGTCTAAATTGACAATTCACCGTTGTACACAAAACCCTTGGGCAGACTTAGTACAAAAATAAAAGATAAAAAATTACGTCTTGGTTCAATAGTACGAGTGCAACCCCCGGCATCTAACTTAGGCAAATTTTAAGTAGTTCCATGGAAAAAACGATGCGTGAACTTACCTACACCACTTAAAATCTTGCCAACTTACATTCCAGGGACCGTACGTTGGTTGTCGTCTTCCCATGGTTTAAAGCTACAAGCTAAACACAATTTACATTCACAGCTTCACACACATCCACTGTGAAGTTCTCACGTTATTCCACGCTTTCCCGTGCTCTCGCTGATCGATAATCATTGTCATTATCATTACCATCACACGTACGGTAATGAGGACGTCATTGTGTCATTGAAGTTTGCGGTGAAAAGTGACTTTAATGCGGTGAAAGTTGTCGATAAAGGGAGCGACTTGAAGAGGACGCTTGTTGTTTGATCACTTTACCGAAGATTTGGAGAGATAATTTTTTGTATGTTGTTATTACAAGCTACTTAGTTCCATTGTGTATAAAATGTATGGGGTTTTCTGTTGGATAAAAATACGTCGATCACTGATAGCATGGCATGGTTACATCTTAGAATATCAACTAGATACAAGTTTTATTAAAAAATAATGTGAGCGCACATTTTTGGAAAACCTCTAAATGTGAATATCTCAGAAATGGCACTATTACAACGCTTTTTAATATAAGGTAGGTGGTTTGTCTACCTATTGTAATACTTATTGGGCACCCTATAGATACCTGTATGATAATTATAGTCCATTTGTATCGCTACTTCAATTAATTTGTACGGCTCTGAATCGAACCGATGTTTACAAAGTTTCCATTAGGTATAGTGTTAGAAAAAGGGAAAGTTCTCAAACTTCGTGTTAAAAGGGAAAAGTGCGAAGCGCTTGCACAGGCAAAACAGAAAATGAAGCATGCAAATTAAGTTAGTGGTATAAGACTTCACACCGGAATCCATTATCTTAACTTGCATCTATCTAATGCTCGATTGCCTTCTTCGTGGTAGAAATAACCTAAAAAGTTGAACCCCAAAATCTTTAAGTTTAAAAAAGCAATATCTTAAAAGTTACTGATCAGATTTTGTCCGAACTTAGCTAAGAACAGTCAAAGGGAATCAGCTTTCGAATGAAACAAAACGCATCGAAATCAATCAACGCTGCTACAGACACACACACGTCCATTGACGGCAAGCTCATACCCCTCTTGTTGCGTTGGAGGTTAAAAATGTTCCACGGATTATTTACAAACAAAAGAAATTCCTATCACGTGGGACATAGCATCGTAGCTATGTACTTTATTTCACTTTTTTACGTTCTTATTTTAAATATAGTGAATGCACGGAATGGAATCCTTCGGGGTCGACGTTCGCGCGCCCTCAAACACTGTTTACTATTTGTAGGGGCGCTCCAGAAATATCAACTCGTCACTTTGTGTCGATGACGGCATTGAGGAATTGGACTCGTCATATTTGTTGGAGTACTACTGGCGGTTCCACGGATGTTGAGCTCACGCATAGAACAAGCAGGGTTTAGACGCAATCGGTCTTACATTGTATGCAAGACAGCAAGATTGGTCCAAAAAGTTTCTTTACTGTTTTGATCGATTTTACCTCAGTAAATGGGCTATTATTTAAACAAATAAAGGTCATACAAGTGTCATTCGTAACTGTCAACATTGTTTATCTCTATTTTTTTTATTGTGTGGTGTCGGGTTTAGAATAACATCTCTCCATTTGAGACCTATTATCTCACGTAAGAGACCAAGGAAAATAAATTAAGGTGTAGATTAAGATGTGTTTTAGGCAAGACACAAGCTGTCACAGTTATATATCTTGGAATAATCATGAGTTTGTCTATGTTACGTTTCGTGCGCTCTGACGACCTCATTTGGGAGTACAGGCGTGATGAATGTATGTTACATTTTAGGCCAAAAACACGCTCTGTTTACGAACATTTAAAGACGATTCCTTTCAACCTTGCTTACACGGGGACCGCATTCACCAAACCTTTTCCTGAACACTGTCATCGCCCCGTCACTCTCCAGACGGGCCGTTGACAGCCGACAAAGGTGCTAATTGTCCAACTAACGAAAATGCAAAGACTATAACACATTCAATGGTTCCTACGCTATACCGCGGCCGGTGCTATTTTCATATACCACTCGCTTCGCCCGCTATTTCAGTGTAGTTTCTCAGAACGTTACAATGTCTTAATTACTTAACAAATCGGATCAACGACTACTAAAACGCAACTCTGCTAAAACGCTACTAAACCTTTAAACACTCCAAGTACTTTTACAAACGAAGCCCCAAAAATTAAGACTGCAATCTTCGTTATAAACGGTGTATCGTTGAAAACCTCAATGAAAACAGAATCGTGTGATTGTAATAACAGAGCTGAAAGTCGTATTGCGCATTTTGTTAGATACTACGTTTTTGATGAGCGCTGAGATACGGTTTGAAATAGATTCTAATGCCGAGCGCGAGATACGTACATTTTGGGAAATGAAATAAAACTATGCGGTTAAAAATAAAACAAGGCAAGGTTGAGTCTAAATACACTGCGGAGTAGTGCGCTCGTGAGTCACATCCTTAGATGAGTAAACAATAAACTTTATCACGGAAAAGACAGAAATATACAGTATCGGTTGGTATAGAAACATTTTTTGAAATTCGTTGTTTTTTGCTGAAAAAATGTCGTCTCCATTGTTTAGGTATTCCAAGCGTTGTGTAGAATCGTCGTCGGAATAAAACATAGTACCTAAGTAGTGGGGTATAATTCGCGCATCACTTTTTATGGGAAACTAATTAAAATCATGATAAGTGAGATTGCGGGAACTATACCCGCCTAGCGACCGTACTTAATCTATCTTTAATTTGGTTTTGATGAGACAGACCGTTCGGTTGTAGACGTCACCGTAAACCAATCTATTAAATTTCTCGAAGTGCCAAATCGCAGATAGATCGAAAATAGGATTGACTGTAGTTATTAGAGGTTGAATTTCGTTTGGTAAGTAATTAGTAAACCTCGGGGTTAAAAATGTTATGTACCAACGTCTGTTTTAGTGTCATAGTGTTTTCAATACTATAATAGAGACGAATGGTAAGGGTGTCCTGACCAATCGATGGATCGTCGATGGACGGCATCGGTCAACGTCGATCGAAGTTAATCAATTGGTCCGGTAGCCTTAATTCATCGACAAATACCGGTCGCCTACCAATCGATCGATGGTCGGTCGATGGCACCACTCGACGCTGATCGCTTAACCCCGGGTATATTCCATTCTAATATTTAATTCTACTATCGATCGATGCCGTCGACATCCTAATACTGTGATTATTTCATGACAACTAATTGAAATTATCAATCAGCGATGAATGAGCTTTCAAACATACATTTCGCTTGACATCCTTCGCTGAGGGTTTTTATTTACTTACTGGAAGGCAGAGGAATTCTTTTGTAAGTAGATACGTCTTTCTTCACGAATGTTTTTCATTCCAATTCCTCATAATCGCCACCAGCCCCGGATCTAGGGGGGGGCAGCCGGGGCACCTGCCCCGGGCGGCAGTTTCAGGGGGCGCCAAAATGCCACCTATTATACATTAGTGTTAATCAAACGCTCACGAGAGGGGGCGCTATATCAAGTTCTTGCCCCGGTTCGAAAAAATTTACCCCGGTTCAGAAAAATCGTAGATCCGGGGCTGATCGCCACAAACACAATACGAAGTGCAGGCCAGAACACTAGGATAATAAGTACAAAAACATACTTGTAAAGCTATTTTTATGTTATGTTTTCCTTGAAAATGATTCACTGCGGGACACTGCGCTTTGTTTCACAAAGGCTAAGATAAAGCGTGCAGCATTCATTTGTTTTAAATGTAATTTATGCTCTTTTATCCACGCTGTTGGCAAACGGTTGGATTTCTTAAGGAAGCTCGTATGAACTGAATGAGCCATATTGGGTTTTATTATCCTGTGTGGTGTCGCGTTAGAATAATACTCCATTTCTTCCGTGGATGTCGTGAGAGACGACTAAGGAAATAGGTTTAGGCATGCTTCCGGCGACAGGCTAGCAACCTGTCACTGTTATAACTACACCTATTATTTGTATACGTTACACTTATTGTTTGTAATAAATATCGCCCTAAGGTTCTCTTGGACAAATATTTATGGGTTCAGACCGGTGGTTATAAATAATGGTAAGTACCTAGCATTTTGTAGATTTATTAGATGTAGACAACACGATTGTATTGAGGTTAATCCTAATAAATTATGTTAATTTATGCTTATCAACGTCACAACTGTTACAATAAATTCAGTCTGATTTAAGAGATACTGATTTAAAGTTTATTTTTATTCTCGGGTAATAAAACTAATAAATTGACAGTTACAAATGTCAAATTGTCAATTAATAATAGGTACCACATTTTGTTGTTTAATGGCTATTTTGAAACAGTCGACGATGTCTGTACCCCGGATAGCTACAAGTGGATTAGCTAAGTATGTTATATTATAAGAAAAAAGATGACTATCGTAATTAATCGTATTTAAAACTTTCTCAGATTATTTTATAGGATAATTTACCTGCAAAAAACTGAACTTACTAAATTTAATTTATTATACAAACTTTCGATAGTAGAGACACATCACCATTCATGAAATGCAAAAACGGACTGTTACACGGGTTATGTCATTTTTGTATTGTAGTAGTGTATTTAGTTTTTTTCTTTTTTCCATTTTCATTAGTTAAATACCTAAATATCATATTATTATTTTAATTAGGTAGATCGAATGAAAACATCGTCGCGACCTCGAGCGTTTTTCCTAACTTTTTAATTTTCATTTCAACGGATTATTTTATTTTAGTGTGAAGTGTAAAGGAACGTAATAATATTCAATACATTTTCCTTCCCTATTAAAACAATATTATGAAGGAATTAATTAAAATTCCTTTGAAACCAGACGCGGTAATGCGCTTCCGGTCACATTCAAATGAGGTGTTGAAATTAGTGTCAAAATTTATAAATATGTATTTCATTGAAACATTAGACTGACGTTCCGTTTCAATTTAAATTTAATGGGGGCGATGAACTTTAAAATTTTGTTTACTATTCACGTAAATTAAGGTTAAATCCGTCACTTTGTTCTATTTAAAGGTTTTTGCTTTGCGTGTCCTTAAAAATCTTGTCACGTTATGCTGGGGACTGTTTGTTTGCTTGATGGTGAATACTGTCGATTGACGTCGACCAATGCAATCTGTCATCGATCGATGGCGTCTATCCGGTCCATCGACGATCTATCGATTCATGTAGTAACAACCAACCAGGTTACGCACTTTAATAGATGAGTCAGATTCAAGTATAATTAATCAATTAGCTACTAATAGGTAACTAACACCTCTCCATTTCATCCGTGGAGACTGTAGATGTCGCTTTATACCATCGTTTCTTAACCTCGGGTCGCTGGACCCGCGGGACTGTTTGAAAAACAATAAACCACAATCACTGAATTTCATTTGCTTTTGATGTTTGATTGGGACGCGGGCTTCTAATATTTTTGAAATTTTGAGTCGCCAGCCAAAAAGGTTAAGAACCGCTGAAGGACAAGCTAGCAAGGTGCTTTTGTCTGTCACGTTTCGTATTGCCTACCCTAATTGGATATACAGGCGTGATTGTAGGGTTATGTATGTTATATGTAGGTTATGGTATGTTATGGGCTATGTATATATCTAGGGTTTTTGTAAGTATTTGACTCTTTATTTATTTGCCCTCATCGTATTTCTTTAGTATTCAACATTCATACTGACTTCTCGTCCAAGCAAGTACTACCTATAGCTAATAAGAAAAAGTTAATTTATGTATCAGGAACTTGGAATCGATTTGAAACGAGTAATAAAATCGGCTATAGTGATGTAACAATATGGAAGGAACCAGTTACGGTTATCGATTCGGAACGATCGTTAAAAAGTTGTTTCTGAATTTCCTAAATAGGTATTTATGTAAAGTGTTAAATATTAATTTGTTAGGTGATAAGAGAAGATAAAAAGAAGAGCCGCGTGGGCAAAATAAATTTCGCCATCAGTGGAAAACTACATTCCCAATAGAGCACGAAACGCTACATAGACAAAACCACGACTAATTTATGTATTGTAGCCACTTCAGCATAATTTTTGGTTTAAAACTAAACGGATAGATTGCAAGTCGATCACCTAAATCATACTTAAATATCGCCTCTTACGACATCCACGAAAGTAATAGAGAGATGTTATTCTAAATCTCAGAACCAAAATTATGCTTCCGGATTTGGTATTAAGTAGATACTAGCAATATTTAAAAAATCAATATTCTGTCAAATTAGACTTAAATCTCAATGAGATAACATACATTAATTCGACAAGGTTCCGTCACGAGTCACGACTAACGTGAATAGTAGTTAATTGAGTGCAAGTGTGTAAAGTTAATTACAGTTTAATTTGCTAACAGATACAGTTATTTAGCGCGTGCGTGTTTTAATCTCACACCACAGACTATCGAAATAGATGACTCAAGTGTATGTACCATCGTGAACAGGGATTGTTGAGCCACTTACCTAGTTTATAACTTGGATGTGTAATACTAATTCCAATAGCTGACATCTAGTCGGTCACATCGGTCATTGATCACACGTCTAAATTGCGAACAGTGGCAAGTGGGTCAACAATCCCGGTTCGTGACTGTACTTCGGGTGCCAAAAGGGAGCCAAAAGGGCATGCTCTTCCTTTGTCGCGATTTCATTTAGTTTTGTACCACTTAGATCATGTTTAAATGTCTAGAGACAGGACAACTTGAATGAGGCGGCATCACCTTTGAATCGGTTTCACTCAGGCTGTCAATTCAAATCACTAAAGCGCTCATGTGACGTTACAGTAGGTAGAGAAAAAGTGGCACGCTTCGTTTTCATACAAATGCAGGAACTCGCGGTGTCTATTTCGATATAAGTCTGTGTCTCACACCATGCTCTAATTACAGTTGTAATAAACAGTTCGTGTTACTACGATTCAGTTCTATGTTGGTATTCTTTAGTATATTTTTCTCAATGGTTTTGGTTGGCTTTTTGATAAAAACAGTAGAGTTTAAGGTTTTGGTTACCAGTTCAATTTATAGAACTACTAGCAGACCCGGCAAACTTTGTTCCGCGTAAGAGGTTTTTATGTGTAATAAGAGGTTTTTGTCTATACCTACTTTAGATTTAGACCTTTAGGTACTTAAAAGACGGTAAACAAACTTGACATGTCTTTTTATTGAAATACACAGTCTAAAAATGAAAATCGTTACACTATACAATTCAATTATGAAAGTAAATGATTTTTTCATACCTAAATTGTAAAATGTAAAGATTTTGATTTATAAAGTGTATGTTTAAATAAAAAGACACGTCAAGATTGTTTACCATCTTTTAAGTACCTATCGGTCTCTAGTATAAATCCGTCGTCATGCTACGTTTTATGTCACATCCCCGGGAACGAAAGAAATGGAGAGGTGATATTTTAAACACTGCAAAATCCGATACCACGCGGCAACCGCTTTTTTTCCCGATAACGGGTAATTTTCATACTGCCCTTATCCAAGCTGGTTCCACACTATTACCAATACATAGTTAAATAGCCATAGCTTAACCTGTCGTCTGCGTTTGATAAGGATCCCAAAAGTACTCGTCGTATGTGTATGATAATGATTCATACGACCTTTTTGAATTTTTGCGAGTCAGGATCCTTTCCTTATCAAACGCAAACGACAGGTTAAGAAAAGCACTTCCAATTTTTTTTATTTTCGCGGAACTCTAAAGGCTTTGTGGGTACGACCAGCTGTATAATGGCGTTGTTAGCGAACCGGTCGCACGCAACGGGACAATCCCACTTCGTCATACCTACCACTTAGCCGGCCCACTTTTGGCCCTATCCAACCCTGTCGCAATGAGCCTTCGTTGCACCTTCTTGGTGAAGTCATATAAAGCTCAGTGAGGTAAGGTTCTATCGGTAGGCGAGACATAAGGGTATATTAACCTCGATGCCTGGCAACAGCCGATAAACAAAGGCGTGTGAAGTTGTGACCTGTAAGGTTAACCATAAACGCATAAACAGGCTCCGTCTATCACTTAAGGCGAGTTCTACAAAACTTTCAATAACTGCTACTTTTAAGATGTACTTAAGTAGTTGTTTACTTGTGAGCATAATCACTCTATGTTCTGTTCGGACTTTTACTAAGTAAAAGCCCTTCTAAACGGGCAATATTTTTTGCAATTTACATATTATTTTTATACTTATTTGCATTTTATGCACATAGTTTCCCGGCCACAAATTGCAGTAAAATGTCGCCCATTTAGAAGGGCCTTAATAATATTTTTTCTCGTCACTTTATGTGTAGGTAAGGTAGTTTATTACAAGTAAAAAAAACAGCTCCGATTGGTAACTAATAGAGAACCTTTACACTTTATAAATTTAGCCTTAGGATTATTATAACCTGACCTCACTCATAACAGATTCACAAATCAGAAAGACATCTAGGTACAATAATTGTATGATTCGCGTAGGTATCTGACGCTAAATATAGGTATCGCCAAATCGGAAGTCAAGTGAAATCTCGGCAACCTGTTTTTCAACTTCCAAAATCAGTATCATAAAGTATTGGCCGCAGCTGTCTGTACAAGAAACATATAATTAAATGAAATGGAAATGATTTAATTGGAAATAAAACATGGTTTTATATCTCGACACCGCGTTTATGCGTTAGACCGGAGATTCGCAATCTTTTTTACTACTCTAGATCCTTTTGTGACGTTTGCGCCACCTATCATAGGCGTAGCCAGGGGGGGGGC
>BHDV01065550.1:10600-20843 GCA_005406045.1 Adoxophyes honmai
CCCCCCCCGAAAAGTTCAGGCTTGCTACATTTGTACCAAATTCCTAAATATTGCGGACTTCGATCCATCTATCCATTCCTTTGGTCCAACTCAGAGATCTCTCTATTGAAGTTTTTCCCAAAAAAACCGTTTAAAGTTTCATTGAGTTTGGAGTACCCCCTACTGCTACATTTGTTCCTATCAAATTCCTAAATATACCAATTTTTACGACCAACAGCGCGGACCCCCATCGAGTCTCCCATGGACCCCTAGGAGACCCCTGAACCACTTTGGGAATTAAGTAGGTACTGCGTTAGATGGACTGTGAATGAGTACATTCTAAGCAGTTTCTAGTAAATGCGTGGCTTTATTCCATAAAGGAACAGCTTAGATAGATTCAACATATTACCACTTTTTAATTGGTATGGAACAACAATTTCTCTTCACTCGTCATTCTTGTAGATCAGGAATAAAAATTAGCTGATGTAAGTACTTAGATAACCAAGTTCGCACTGCTGTGTTGCCTAAGAAGGTATACTCATTCATTTCTTGATTGGAAACTCGATAGACCAGCCTAGGCAGCTACTTATTATGAGGTTGTTTTGCAACTCAATAATACCGTAGATATACAGGTAGAGCGGTGAGTTAAGATCGTTCGGCAAATGTAGAAGGGGTATGGGGTATGCTATGCAAAGTAATTATTTTTGAGGTCTGTTCGGCATCTGAGGAGCAAGGGGGTGGATGGCGACACGTTATTTACTAACTTTAGTTCGATTATTCGACAAATGAACCCGACCGTCGCGTGCGAAGTCGCAACCCGCATTTGATTAGATTCAAACGTATCCGTTATAATATACAGGGTTACTGGTAACTCAACGTATTCTTGGTAGGACTTGATAGAGGAGCTAAAATGCAATATTTTTAAGCCATCATATGTATGCCCGAAAATTAACGGTTCTTGAGTTATTGATTTTTTAAGATTTTTTTTGAATTTCCCAAAATTTTACATTAAAACTTTTTTTTTTTTAAATTTGGCCGTCTGTTGCGGTATTTATTTATTTATTTTTGAATTATTAAACTATTGTCAAATTAAAACAAGTACAAAAACCCTAACAAAACAAATAAAAGTCTTCGAAATCAGCGAAAACATTTTTTATGTTTTATTAAATCTGTGGTTGATGTTACTAAACTATTGCTCTAGTCGAAAAAAGTAATATGACATCAAGTGTACAAATTGTTAGAAAAACATCTACGTTTTATCAGCTTTCTGAAAAGGTATCATAGTCCATAATAATCTTTAAGAACTTTTCACAAAACTGCCATAAATGAACGATTTCGTTTGCGAGTCATCGCGGAATTGTATGGAGATGTGTTGACCGCGGCAGTTGTTCAAACGTTTCGCTGGCTGCGTTGTCTCAGTTTCCATACTATTTCGTGATGACTTGTTTTTCTAACAATTTGTACACTTGATGTCATATTATTTTTTTCAACTAGAGCAATAGTTTAGTAACAACAACCACAGATTTAATAAAACATAAAAAATGTTTTCGCTGATTTCGAAGACTTTTATTTGATTTGTTAGGGTTTTTGTACTTGTTTTAATTTGACAATAGTTTAATAATTCAAAAATAAATAAATAAATACCGCAACAGACGGCCAAATTTAAAAAAAAAAAAGTTTTAATGTAAAATTTTAGGAAATTCAAAAAAAAATCTTAACCTCCTAAGGCCCATGGTCCTACGTATAGGACTAATGTCAAAATAAGTTTGAATTTTCCATGAATGACACTAAGCATCAAATTCAAACGATCAAAATTTGGTGCTGGGCCTTAGGAGGTTAAAAAATCAATAACTCAAGAACCGTTAATTTTCGGCCATACATATGATGGCTTAAAAATATTGCATTTTAGCTCCTCTATCAAGTCCTACCAAGAATACGTCGAGTTACCAGTAACCCTGTATATGTATTATGAGAACGTTTTAAGCGTTACGCACCGCCAAACACTACACCGTACGCAACGCGCGAGGCGCCATCTCCTTAAAGGTCTCAAAATTACAAGAAATTACAATTTCGTGGGGTTAATCACTCCTCAGATCCGCATCCGAAAAATGTACATCAAACATGTCAAAATAAACATCCCTGATATGTAGCCAACAACTTTACACCTGGGCCATGTCATGGTATAGGTATTGTCAGGTGACATTTTTTCTGCAGTCGAAAGTCGCTTGTTGGTTTAGGCGTGCAAGTTAAACAGCTAATCTACTTTTACTTGCTCGATAGCGATAAGAAACGTAAACAAAAAGTTTCATTTCGTTTCAGGATAAACTCGTTTCAAAAACGTGTGTTAGTCAACGTAGCAACTGTTTTCAACTCTCATTTCCACACGTCGTTTTGTTTAGCAAGAATCGTGTCCTTGTGGGGGAAAAATCATGTCGACAGGAAGTCATATGCCCTTAAATGATTTTCCTTCGGCGTCGCGAGACGATGCGTATATTTAAATCTGGATGATACTTTAAAAACAGACTTTTTCACTTTTCATGACACTTAGATTAGATGTTAGGTAGGTATTTCCACCGAAGATGCGCGAAGCGAGTGACTTTCTTTCGAGAGACGTCGATTGTGGTACCTACCCCCTGTTTGGTTACTAGTATAACATAGCCTCCTAAGGCCCAGCACCAAATTTAGATCGTTTGAATTTGAGGCTTAGTGTCATTCATGTAAAATTCAAACTTATTTTGATATTAGTGTGACGTGAACAAACTAATTGCAAACCCACTGCGTCTCTTCTTCATTGTAGTAGTAGTAGTAGTAGTAGTAGTATCTAGTAAATATCTAAAACTATTTTTTATTTAGTCAGTGACAGCCTGACGGTGCGCAAAGGTTATCGTCTCAAGGCCCTACAATCGATATTCCACCGGCGAGGTGAGGCGAGAATCGAAATGTGAGGTTTACTTATTTCAATTCCCGCCCTACCACGTCTCGTCTTGCTTCGCCAGTAGGCTCATCAATCTCGTCATGGCAATACACGATTGAACTCCCACGTAAGATAGACTAAAGGCCGCTCGCGGAGTAGGTACAGCGAAATTCGAGCGTTAACCCGTTGCTTGCTATTTACGCACGTGTGTCCGCACTGTAGGTATCATTTTCTGACATCTCTAGTTTTGACTATGACAGGTATTAGAAGGTATAGTCTATTCTATGGCCTTCTTTGCAATATAAAAGAAACAGGTCGCCAGTATGATAACGCTCTTAAATGTAAAGCCACATTGCGACGGCCCAGCGGTTGTGATAATTTCGTTGCAATCTTGCCCTTTTTTAGCAGTGCTCAAGCAGCAGTGCGGAACGAGGTTCCGTTGGTCAATTCCAATTGCACTTTAGAAAGGCACAAGACACCGTTAACCAGGTTTGAGTGTAACTTATCCAGATATTCTAACATGTCTAGTTGTCGATCAACGGTAACAGAATTGCGGCACGCACGCCGTTTCCAAAGTTAGTAAAATGCTACCTACGAGTTTATCTAAATGCGCAAGATACCTACACTGCTTAGAAATTTCGACTGACGCTAACTCCTATTCCAGAACTTTGTCAATTTTTAATTAAGTATTTATACTGTATACCTACTGATGGACTTTCCTAAAATATAATGATAACTATTTACGGTAAACTGCATTTTTTCTAGTATTTTCTTGTTTCCTACTGTCCTTTTGCTTGAATGTGAATGCATCCAAAGCAGCGAAAGATATTTACATCTTGGCGGTTGCCAAGTCAGCTAACAACACACGCAATCATCAAACATTAAAAACATCAATCATATTATCGATGCAGCGATCAATTATCTATTAACAGCAGCGTCTCTATTATACTTATCATATTTCTTGACGTTTCTATCACATGAATAATCATAGAGGCATCTATAATGGACCAGGAACTAGTTTTCTTTGCATTATGTCCGACTTGCTGAATAATGATAGAACTTATGTTTACGCAAATTGCGAATATATGTTATATGCAGTGCGTAACGCATTTCCTCGTTTTTGTACCGCGTGTATTATTTTCGATGGTTTGTTGCTTCCAAATGTTTTGAAATTCGCGCCTCATTTTGCCGCCATTTATAGTGAAGAGCTGTATGGAGCCTGTATGACCGGTAGATAAATATTCGATAATAACCGGTAAAAAAATCCTAATTTCTAAGCGGTACTTTGAATTTTGCTCGCATACGCAGAACTAGAAAGTGACGTCGCGTCGTGCGACTCTCACGTCGATGTAAGATCCCGTGTGAATGCACAAATAACTGGGTTTTAAACAAATACGTGTTCAACAATAGAGAAGAGGTTATTTGCGATGCAGTCGTGGAAAGCCAAAGCTTTTCTCACTTTCACAAACACTCAGCGATAACCGATACCTAAATTTAAATTTATTGTTTGATATTTTTTACAACTTAAACATTAGTAGGAAGAAATACAGGGTGACTCACGAGACGTGAGCAGGATCAACCCTACATATACAGTTAATGTTACTGCATCGTTTAACATCGTAAATTAGTTAAATAAACACATTTTTTTGTTTATTTTTACTATTTGTTAAATACGAGTTTAAGTCCAAAATCATGGTCACCTCATGACATCCTCATGAGTAATTGATAAAGATACCCAACCTCTTTAAATGTAATGACAGCAATAAAATTGTGCAGCAATTAATAAAGAATAAAGGAACTTGTCACTTTTGGCACTGTCAACAGTTACGTTAGTTGATATTGTTGAATTGTGCAAAAAAAGTTCTTTAAAATCTTTAAAATGTTGAAAGGTGCGACATGGTAATGCTTTACTACCATACCAATAATACAAACAGAGCAAGAACTTATTCCATGAGCGTTACCCTAATTTACCAGTGCCAACAGTCGAGACCCGCAGCGAAGTACAAGGGAAGCTTCCAGACGATACCAATGTATCTCAATCGTACGCTTGGCGGTTATTAAATGCTACGGGGCTTCACCCATATCACTACCAACCAGTTCCAGATATGTCGCCAAACGCTTTATCCCTCTAAGAAGGCAGTTTTGTCAGTGGCTTTTGGAGAATGAACAAGCAAACATTCTTTGGACCGACGAGTGAACTTTTTCGCGAATCGGGCTTTTTAATGTTCACAATGAACACTACTGGAGTGGTATGAACCCAAATCTCACGCGACGGAATGCTTATCAAACGCGCTTCAGCCTCAACCTCAACGTTTGGACTGGAATAGTGATTAATACCAACATTGGACCTCATTTTATTGAAGGATGACTTAATGGTACTGCTTATTTGGACATAGGTACCTCCGTGCAGGAACTACGCTAACGCATGCCACAGCTTTTGACGCGGTCAAAGCAAACAACTTTGCTCTAGAGAGACTAAAAGATCATCACAAATCACAAGCGACGGGCAGGATTGTGTTTACAACAACGCGGCTCACATTTTGAACAACTTTTGAAGTGTCAATAATTATTTGTAATTACATAAAGTTATTTCATTAGAAAGAAGTTTCTTTTAATTTTGTTGCAATGATTTATTCAGTTTTATTATTTGATTTTACAATTAAAAAGTGTACCATGCGATTTCAATAGGTTTTCATTTTATTTTCAGTAGTTAATGTTGCACTAGGTATCAATTTCATATTTAAGGAAGATACGATGTTTCGAAAGTAAGTGGACTCCTTCAGACGACATACGACATTTCAAAAGTAACTCGACAAATTGAGTGTCAACTGCTGACAATCAATTTCATTTGACGTTGACTAGACAAATGAGAACCGGTACTTGACGAAATTTTAATTGTAGGGTGACCAAACTTAACGTGCAACATTAAAGAAACAAGTTTTTTTTAACATTTAAAAAAAATTAACTTAATCACACTAATAACTAGTATTAGAGTTAGCTTATAGTTAACTGAATCCGTAGGGTTGATCCTGCTCACGACTCCAGAATCACCCTGTATATCTGACATGACCTATGCATGGAAAATTATATTATAAGAAAAGCGTTCAACAGTTAAATAAGTTTTTATTGGATCGAAAAAAAAACCGTAGGTAGGTACAAGTTAATATTGTTATTAGAACTTCCCTTGTTCTAGTAGCCTGATAGTTTCTTTTTCCTCAGCTGCGATTCTCGCCCTTTCTTTTTCCATTTCTTTATCACGAATTATTTTCTTCTTAGCTTCTTCTTCGCGATGCGAACTCTCCATACGATTGTAAAGAGCTTGCTTGCCTTGGCCATAAAAGAATCCAGCAATGAGAAAAGCAAATCTAAGCCCTCGGATGAGAGGCGATACTTGAATTGGTGGGCCAAATGGTAACGAAGACATTATTTTATACCTTAGTTTTCTACTGAGAGTCTCATTTGTGGATTTGTCATATTGAAAATGACAATATGTACAATGGCATTTTTTACTATTTCACAATGTCATCAGCCAGTGCTAAATATTAAGTTCACACAGGTCGTTCACCTTCGTCACACTCTTCGCGAATCGGCAACATGCGTTGAGTGGTACATCCCTAGCGACTAGTGACTAGGTCAAGACCGTAACAATTTATTTATTTATTTGCCGGAATCACATTTGTTGGTAGGAAGGCCAGTGGCCGAGTGGGCAGCTAAGAATACCGCCTGTCTCTGTTGCCGCGACCACCAATTATAGTGGGTTGGCGGTCCGCCAATTCGCCCGGCGTAGTCGCGTGGTCAACAGAAACAAAACGATTATCGATTTGGATCAATCATTCGATCACTTCTTCCGTATTGTTGTATAGAGTAGATAGATAGTAATTGGCAAAATCACCTTCTACATTGTAACTTGTAACAGCTCTACAGCTCAACTCAACACATCAGTAATTAATTAATTAAGACGCTTTTCCGGAATATCAACATGCAAAACAAACAAAACATTGTTAGAAAAGTAACTTTTGATTTGGGTTTTACGTCTAATGTAAAGTTACTAACGCATTGCGTTCTTGTAACGAGATGCAATTAGTTGTGAAATTAATTTAATTGATCTGAGCGACGGATGTGATGCCAGTGACCAGAAACCCTTGCCAACAAATTAGCTCAATAATGTAGAAATCCTATATTTACGCGTAACGCTTACTCATGGTAAGCAACCGACAAGAAAGTACAGTTTATTGGACATGACTTGGGGATTATTCGGAGTCTTTGAACACATTAACACGTAATAAAATGGTTGATAATAGTTTCAACTGATTGATGCTTTCGATTTTAGCGTGCGTGCAGAGTGTTAGGCAGCAATAATATTCGTCTGTATTATTTCGTTATATAACTAACAATTTAGTGCTTTGGCTAGAAGTGGATAAGATAAAAGATGCGATTTTTAGTTACGTCACTCACATCTCTTACATTATTCGAATAATAACAAACCCTAGTGAGTGAAAGCTATGAACTTACTAATGCAGCAAAGTTTCATGACGTTAAAACAGGTGTTGCGTTGCGTGCAAATGCGAAGTTCTCTAGACAAACCAACGGCTTCTAAACAGTCAATAGAGTCATTAAACTTTTCCCACATCTACAATATAGTAGAATCGTTTAAAGCTCTCGAAATGGGAGATAGATAGCCCATTGTTCATAATAGCTTGCTCACAGACCATTTTATAAATTGTTTGCCGTAACGTAAATGACTTTTATTCTAGGTAATAAATATCTACTAGGTAGGGTCAAGGAGGGTACAGTCGCTAGGATTTTTTCAACGAGCTATAGTATCAAAAGTATTAGTGATTGGACTATTTTTTCTAGGCACAAAGCAGCGTTCATTATTCAAGTTTTATATGTAGTAAATAGATTTCCCATAACTTACACCGAAAAAGAAATAAAGACCTTTTTTTAAAAAATGGGAATCGAGCCACTGTGTACTACTATAGGTGCACAGTGACTAGTACCCCCTAGTACACAGTTGCTCTAACAGTACACAGCGGCTCGAACCACTGTGTACTACCCTCCGTATACAGTGGTTCTAACAAAAATAAAAACTTTCAAGTAGGCTTTCCGCCGTCCGGTTGACTATTATTTTTCTAAGTACTGAAGGCAATCTTTTACGTCGCGGCATTCTGCCAATACGTAGGTAGGTATAAATTTTAACTTTTATTATATTAGCAGTCAGGTTTTAAATTTAAAGTTCTAAGAACAATCAAAAACTTTTTTTATTCAACTTTTATTAAATTAAACTTTGTCGGTAGTAATTTTTTTACTCATTTATAATTTCATACGTACACAGTAGCTCGCGAGCCAGTGTGTACTTCTCCAAATCGAGCCACTGTTGACCCTGACGTCATTTTGAAATAATGATCAAATTAGAAACAAACGCATAGACCTAGAGCACTGAATTATCAGTCAATACCAAGTAGATTAGTCATACTTTTCGACAAAAACAACAGTAATTAAGAATCCTACAAAAGTTTAGTTAAAAAACCAAGTCAAACTTTCGTGAACATGTAAATTCGGCTGAATAAAAGTCAAACCACGTCATCACACAACCGTGCGGCGCCGGAGTGGCTCACGGATTAGTTCAAACACGATCGCATGTCTATCGCTTCTTATTAACGTAGAGGACAGATAGATAGCTCTTTCAGTTTCCAGCAAAGTGCATTCGAGCGACTGTTCCCTTCGAGCAACTGTACCCTCCCTGACCCTACATACAAACATAAATAAATATAAACGTTACGCTTTTGTTTTCAAAGTGGGCTAGGCAGATCATACAAAATGTTTTAAGTGTAGTTCAAATTAAGGTTAACGTTTCGTAGCCCCTTTTAACATAGTTTTGGTAAATCATACGGTTGAAATAGTGACATATGACCTGTCTCTTAAAGCATACCTTAGCTTATCCTATACTTTGTCGGTTTAGGTACTTAAATTAAAGTAAACAAACTTTATGTCAGATTTGACAGATTAGGAACGTTTTCTTTTACTACTCAACTTTTTTCGGATATTTAAAAAGTTTAGGAAAGGAAGGTAACAATAAAAAATATTTTGTTGGTGCCTAAATTTACCTAATACCAGAAACAATTGGAATTAGAACACTAACGTTCATCAGACCAATAAATATTATGAAGATTCCTTTGCTAAACTATTTAAACATCCGAAAAAAGTTGGGTGGTAAAAAAAAAGTTCTTAACCTGTCAAATCTGACATAAAGTTTGTTTACTTTAATTTAAGTACCTAAACCGACACAGTATAAGTAGTTAGTTTTATAATGAAGCCATTATTCCATTCATTATTTTTTCAGACTCAAAAAGTTGTCTCGAAGCAATTGTGGGCAACCTTTTTAAAACTAAGTCCACATCACCATTAATATTAAAAATTAAGGAAAACCTAATGAAATGCGAAAAAAGGGGCATTAAAGTAAAGCTCATTTGGATTCCGGGACACTGTGGAATAATAGGCAACGAAAATGCGGACTCATGGGCAAGAGAAGCCTCACAAATTGGCTCTTTGGATTATCTCATTACTGTACCTTCGGACGTAGCGATGCATGCTCATTCTGATTTGTTGGAGACTTGGCAAAAGTGGTGGGACATCTCCAGACTCCAGAAAGCTCGCCAATACGGGAACATTCAACCTATTATACCTCGTAAACCTTGGTTTTTCCGTTTTCGCTCAACGAATAAATGGGTCACTTCTACCATCTGTCGTCTTCGTCTAGGTCATGTTTGTACTCCAGTCTTCTTAGCAAAAATTAGGGTGCGTGATAATTCTCTGTGCGAATGTGGACTTGACGAAGGTTCAGTGGACCATATATTTTTTAATTGTAATAAAATTGGTTGTTCACTGTATGACATCTTACCCAGGAATATTCCGCGCCCTATCAACTTTCAGACACTTCTCTCCGTCATGAACTATTCTCTTTTAAAAATTCTCATTAAATTTATTCATGTTCATAATATAAAACTGTAATATGTTTTATGTTGCATGCCTCTAATTATAATGTTCAGTTATCTCTTCCACCATAATGGCATGATTATCGGTTAATAATTTTGAAATTCTCCTCAGCCTACTACCTCACAATTTGTTCTATATGTCGTAATAACTGTTGTAAAACTTTTGTCTGTTTTGTATTGTCTGTGCCGTTCTTAAACTAATAATATTTGTTTTAGGGTTCCTGTCTGATCCTACCCCCGAAAACCAATATTAGCTACACCGAACATTCTCCTCACGTGTGTTATGTCTCCACATCGACATTGGCAAAATACTCCTTGCCCACATAGCAAGGGTGAAAGCCATTAAAAAAAAAAA
>BHDV01065550.1:20859-56969 GCA_005406045.1 Adoxophyes honmai
AAAAAAAAAAAGTACCTAAACCCACAATGTATAGTCGCCGCTTATGATATTCAATATCCAACGGTAAAAAAAAACGGAAAGGTAAAGGGTTTATTCTAAACCCGACAATCTAGATACTAAATAATCAAATTTTCCAACTTTGCTATTTTTACAACGTTAATTTTATCTAGGAACTAATTTTGAAAGTCTAACCTGTGAATCTACCGCCGAAAATCTGACTGATTATTATTTATCACTTTCTATTATCCTGACTTACCTCATTTTTATTTCTCCACGTTCATTAACCTTTTGACCTGACCTTTTTTTCTTACTAATATTGTAACATAAAAGTTGTTTGTCGGTAACTCGTTCACGAAATTCGTTACGGAGTCATTTATAAAGGGCCGAGGAAGAACACAGGCTTTTATCCCGGAATAAGTATGGTTCTCGCGGGATAGTGATAATAACAAGTGAATTCCACACATAGATTCGAGGGCAACAGCTAGTATTATTAGTAGTAAAAGTTTGCCGTTTGTGGTCTGAAAGAGAGTATTATTACAAGGGTAGAGAAAGGTATGCTGCGTTGGTTTGGGCACGTGGAGAGAATGGATGAATCAAGGATATGTAAGCAGATCTACAAGGGAAGTGTGTTGGGGCAAGGAGGTCGAGGGCGCCCTCGAAAAACGTACATCGACCAGATCGGCGATGTACTAAACAAAGCCCAAATAAGGAGTACCCGAAACCGTCGAGCGTGTATGACAAGAGTGATGAATGTGAGTGAAGCGAGAGAAGTATGTCACTGTTGTCTCTGCCTACCCCGCAGGGAATAAGGCGTGATGGTTATGTATGTATGTATTAGTTTGCCGTTTTGTATTAGGTACTTGTTCACGTTTAAACCGCTGAATCGATTTAAAAGTGTAGTTCCTGCGGGATAACGATAATCGAATTAAACGCAAACAGCTTCGCGAGACAAGAGTTAATACTTTCCAAGGTAGAGTCAGGACTAGTTTTACGATGTTATAGTAGTTACTCTAAGATTCTACTAAAAGAGGCGCCAACTATTAATAAAATATGACTTTTTTAAGTCCACGAAATAATAACAGAGGCACTAACTTGGTGTTGTAAGCGAAGTTCCAGAGTGAGCTTTCATTATGTCTGTCTATGTATTCAATGAGTAAAGTTGAATGTCGAACGTGACTTGAAAAACCTTATACAAATCAACATTCTCACTACACTAGATGTTGTCTTCAACTAAGACAAGACAATGTTAGGTATTATTTTGGATGCAGGGTTGTGTTACAAAGATATAGATCCCGCTATTTTATACCAATGTAACTATTAATAAGAATTGTGTTGCGGCGAGGTTGCGGCCGATTTTGAGTAGAAGGTAGGATACAAACATGATCAAAGAGGTTTAACATAGCTGTAAAGTATCAAAAGAGAAGATGGCAAATAGATCGAATTCGAATGTGATGTATCAATACCGTGAGAGGCAATCTCTATATTTCAAAGGTGTAACTCGTGAATCTGCTACCTGACTACCAATTGGAAGCTATTAGGTACAGTAATTATCACTTTCAATTTTTTATTACTCAATATAAGTAATACACCATTGCACCAGCCCCTGCATTGTTCGATAGCATTGTAGGTCACAATCACAACGAAGATCGTGAGTTGATGAGTTCAATAACAGCAAGGCATTAGGTGCGGCATTAAATAGTGCATTGCATAATAGCTATGTTAGGACGGCGGCATGGAGACATAAAATGTCATGACCTCGCTCTTAATCATTTCAATTTTTCAATCATGGATAGCCTAACTGTAATTATGTCTGTACAATTTTAACAAAACTTTGAGCATACTTATATGCAAAAATATATAAAATATAAAGATGAAAAAAGGTATTTTTTTCATTTTACAATTTTTTTTTCTAAATTGAAAAAAAAAGTAGGCAAATAAATGAATTTTCTAAGTAGATATATTTAAAAATTGTAACCAAAGGATTGTGTAAGATAGATAAGTAATTATAAGATTTTTACTGTCTAGTCTTCTTTGATTAAAAGAGCGCTAAAACTCTTTTGTTTGCACCCAACAAAAAACAATACAATGCTCTTTATGTAAACTGTCTGATAAAAACCGGTACCGATAACCCGCTACATTCACATCTCTAACCCCACTCTTGTTAAGTAATGTGTTATCTCTTTCACACCTTCGTTGAAAGTTATCGTCTCGCTCGTTCTTTCAAGTTAGTCATAACTTGTCGTTCGAAGGAAGTGCTAGTTGCCGAAGTTATTCCTCGTTCCGCTGATACAATAATTATTTACAAATTTTAAATGTAAGAAATATGATAAATGTATATCTTTGATATGTTTCAGTTTGCTCCTATAATATTAAACTTACAGAGCACGAATGATTTAGCTCATCAATCAAAATAGTGGGTGTGGTAGAAGTGTCAAAATCGATGTTTTGCCTTGTAGTTTTGGTGCCGCATCAATTTTTACGTAACAATATCAACATACGGCACCTTGAAAAGTTGTAATCATCAGTGCATTGTGTTTACGAGTGTGTTTTTGGTGCAGAAATCGTCGTCGACGAAGACAACGACAATGACGACGCCGGCCAAGCTGTTTGGACGCGACTTGTCCAATTATGACGAAGTAGACGTCGATGAGTTATTATCGAAGCTGTCGCAGGAGGAGCTCACCATGCTCGCCAAGGAGGTTGATCCTGATGTGAGTACAAACTTTTAAATCTAACTCTGCCAACCTTGGATGAAAAACTGATGAACCAATGTTCGGTCAAGGAATTTGGTTTCTATGAACCTTTTCCAATGAGTTTCATAATGTGCTGATTGATAATAAGTTAATAAGTAAAGTTTAGTATGGCATGTCATTGATATTTCTTTGGAAAAGGTCTGATGTTCTTACAACCAAGTTTCACAACTGTATGGCCGGCCACATACATTCGGAATTTTTCCGTTCGGAATCCCGAATCGGACTTTCCGAACGCACTCAATCCATACAAAATCAATGGACCGCCACACACATTCGGAAAAATTCCGTGCGGAATTCCGAACGGAGAGCTTGCGAATGTGTGTGGCGGTCCATAGATTTTGTATGGATTGACTGCGTTCGATTTTCCGATTCGGGATTCCGAACGGAAAAATTCCGAATGTATGTGACCGGCCTATGAGAAATAATTTAGTTCATTACCATTTTAATTTTAATTGAACGACAATGTTATTTTGATTTGGTGTACCATACTACTCCATCATACTTATCAGATCAATAATCTATTGTCATAAAAGTTGGGATTGCTGCTGTTTGTGAATTTCAAAAAAACATTAGGAACATATTTAAAAATGAAACTTTTATTTAACGTTTCAAACAAATAATTCAAAACTTAAAAAGACTTCAGTGTTACCAACATTGTAAAAACAAAATTCAACAGCTTTGCCATTAAAAGCAAAGCTGCTGATTTATCCTCAAAAGGATTACTTATTTTAAAACAAAAACATTGGAAAGAACAAAAACGATGATGTTGCCAAATGCCAAATACCTACTAATTAAAGATAATGTTAGTCCTTTCTGCTCGGAACAAAACAAAAGGTTGTTCTTTGTTTGATGGCTCCAATTAGACTGTAACCAAATTATTGTTTTTTTCACCTTGAAATTTTTGTTGTGAAGTCACTGAAACAAATTTTTAGTAGTGAAACTAGATTTTTCATTTTATAACACAGTTCTTCTACAAGCAAAAAGCCCTGGATGGTATCTGTATTTACACACTTTAAATGGTTTTCATCATTTTCAATTTTGTGTTGTTATCACAGAAATCTATGTAAATTTTGATTAATCTATGGCTCTAAGGAAATGTATAAAAAAAATCTACTTTTGGATTATAGTCAATCTTCTTGTATTAGCACCACGTTTGAAAATCCATATGTAACACTATACTTGTCTAATTATAAGAAAAGTGTAGAGAAAGTATGAGAAACCTACAATTTAAGTGATCTGTTATTAAAACCTCTATCTCTGTAAAATATCCCATTGCTAAAACAATTGTAGGGCATAGGTATTAATTTAGTAATTACCAAGATATCATAACTGTCTGTATGCTCTGTTAAGCAACCAGTTTGCATAATGAAACAAAATGATTGTGAATTCCCTTCTTAATTTACATTATGTGCTTTCAAGTGTGACTAACTTGTATGTTAGATTAAGTCATGAAGTAACTGCATATAGTTAACATTTAATTTGTTTAAAGGCTGTATACTTTTGTACTAAAATTTTAGTCTTCTTTTTTCTGAAACCACAATTTCACCTTTTTACCTTAAGTATATTTAATTTTTACAAAAGACCGCCTGAAACTCTAATTGTGATTTCTAATCATGCTGGGCTAATGACTAAACATCTTATGTTAATGATAACTCACATTTGATTTTTGTAAATTCACATTACGAAAATGATCGATCCATTAAAAAAAAATCCTAAAACTTTCCTGCAACAAATTACTTCAAACAATATTTCAATGACTAAATGTCACAATAACGGTTAAATTACTTAAGATTCACATGTTACGGCAATTAGTTGCAGCCTTGCAATGGCCTTACTGTAGAGTCAGAGTTAACAATTTCTCATCATTATTATAATTGGAGGGTTGCCACATTGTCATTGCAACCAGGAAACTGGTTTCATCTGTATAAAATAAATTGCACATTTATGTTACAACATGTTTTCAAGTTAAACTACCAGTGCAATCAGTAGCGTGCTTATCAATGCACATGGTATACAACCTACTTCTTAACTTCAAAAATCATTGTTATTTCCAGGTAATAAGGTACAAAAATGTACATTAAGTGTTTTGTTGTACCTACTTACTGTTGAAACATTTTTTTTTAAACTCTATTAGGTTTACAAATATGCACCATAAACATTTTGGCATTGAGTTACACTAATATTATAATGTGAAAGTTATGTGTGTATTTTGTGTATGTAATATATATGAGTATATATTTGTTCCCTCTTCATGCCCAAATGGTGGAACCAACTTGAAATTTGGTATGCAATGTCCGATTAACACAGCTACTTTTTAACCCAGAAAATACATAGATCCCATGCGATTGCTATAAAAAACTCTATACAGATGGAGCATCTAGTTAAATTTTAAATAGATACAAGATCTCAATGACAAAATTTTGTGGATATGTGTCATAACTGTGCTGCAGTTACAGCATACAAATATTTTAGCTGTTCTATTTTTGTTAGATTTTGGATTTATGTTGTTTTATATCAGGTATATACCATAGGTTCCACAGAACTCTAAAACAAGTGTAGTTATCAAAACACTTCCTACACATGATAAAAATAAACATGTCATCAGTACATCTTTACCTCACACTCAATTACTGAACAAGGCCAAACCAATATACATGTATACCAAGTACCAAGTCTGCCAGACGGTGGTAGGTATTGTTATCAATTGGAGGCGCCCACACCTCAATTCTCTTATCAATATTGATAAAACCATATTTCATTATTGACCAGGTAAATGAGGTAATGATAGTGTTTGTTTTAGATAACTGCTTAATCTCCTGCTTAACTGTAGTTTAAGTACTTATGTCAGAACAGAAAGAAAGATAATGTCTTATTGTCTTGTTAACAATGATAGTAATTGAATTCAATTGGATGCATTTGTATTAATTTTGTAACATTATGTAGTTGCAAAAGTTGCGAAGTACCTAATTACTTTCATCAATTGATAATTATGATAAACATACAAAGTTAATTACATTTTTACAAACAATCTAGTGGTTGCCTTTGTGTGGTTACCTAATCTATTTTTAAATTTCGCTTTATATTATTGTTAGTGTTAGTGATGCTACCTTTGTTGCTCCATGCGTCCTTTTGTCATTTCTTACAAAAAGATAAGAACAAATCAATAATATTTAGTAATAAAACAATTTTAGGGTGAATTTAACCACACCAGAATCAAATTTAGCCTTGGAATAAGTACCTCTTTACTCGTGAGAAAATCAATTTTTCACATGAAAATACCAGATAAGGGGACTTATTCCATTAAATTTTATTTATATTTGGTTATAGTATATCAACTGAAATACTGTTTATAAGCAAATGATTTAGAGTGATTTGTAGGAATGGGGACATTGTTACTCATATTTGTCTTTCGTAGTTTGTGAATTAATTAGTTCCTTCGAACACTCACTGCAACATATGTTAACTAGTAGGCACTAGTACTTACTAACGAACTAAGAAGATAGGTACTTATGTATAGCGCACTCGAGTTAGTCACGTCACTTCTACTGCTCACGGACACTGCACATTCGCTTCGCTATATGTTCAGCTGTTTGATGAGTGAATTAAACGCATTATAAAAAGCAAATAAAACTAAAGAAAATATATTTTCACTTGCTGCGTCTAAGCCAGCGAACGTTGCCGTTCTCTGAAGAGAAACAGGGATTAAGTAACAAGATAAGCGACTCAGATAATAGATCGACTACTTGCAAGACTAACTGAGATTCAGTGGTGGATTTGTGGTCTTGACCATCCTTGGATCTCAGGCCATATATTAAGCTCCTAGTTCCTTTGCTCTCATCGTGTGACTAGAGACAGTAGAGACGCAACAAGCGATTTCTGTGACCATTGCGCTTGCTGCCTTTAATCCAACCTTGACGATAATTTCCATTGAGCAATGCACTGTGAAGTTGGTCGTGTCGCCAATCGCTCGCAATTATTATAATTCTGCAAAACCACTGCTGACCACCATTGCTGAGACTTCTTGTTTAGGCTGCCTGTCCACTGGAGCAGAGCGGTGAGAGAGAAAAAAATCCTCCAATAGAATTGCATTATATCTTCGCTCCTCTGATGTAATTCTATTGGTGGATTTTTATCTCGCTCACCGCTGTTCCGCCTCGCTTTGCTCCAGTGGACAGGCAGAGGGACAGTTTCCTCCAATGTTTCCTCATTTGAAGACTTCATCACTTGATCTACCACCCTCTAATATTCTTTTCCTTGATATTCCAGGACAACTTCCTCCCACCATCGCAGCGTAACAACTACGACTGCGAAAAAGACCCCACGGGTCCTCTGAACCGGAAGAAGTTGATCGAGCACATCAACAAGCAGGCGTTGGAGACTCCGGACCGGCCTGAGGTCAAGCCCTTCGTGGCTGGTGTCGTCCGAGGGAAGAAGGTGAGACCACACAAAGACTTGATAACTGGTCAAGTACAGTCGCGAACCGGGATTGTTGAGCCACTTGCCACTGTTCGCAATTTAGACGTGTAATCAATGACCGATGTGACCGACTAGATGTCAGCTATTGGATCAGTATTACACGATAAAGTTACAAACATAGGTAAGTGGCTCAACAATCCCGGTTCGCGATGGTACTTAAGCGTTGGAGATGTCGTAACGTGCAGTACACGATGACGAATGTTATAAGAGCTCCAGCTGGCTCAGCACGACAGGCCGCGAGATAGACTATGCCTGTCACTGTCCAACTGGAGACGCCAGAAAGGACAGGTAGTCTATCCCGCGCGTGAAACTCCCAACGCGTGTTGTTGTGCTAAGCCTACTGGCGATATACCTGCACAGTGAGTGAAATGCAGAACAAATTGGTTGTGATTAGTGGTGTACGTGAAAGGGAAGAAGGAGCGCGTGGCTAGCGCGCCGCGCCATTAGTTTGTTAGTGCCAAATCTTGGGCAAATACACCTCCTTTACTAGTTGCCCAGAGCTCTCTTTATTTATTTGCGTCGACTTATATTGTCCAAGGATAATTGGTATGACATTTATATAACCGGTAAAGATACCTTTGATAGGATTCGATGGACTCATAAGCAATCGCTGGAGACGACAGACTGGGTCTAGGGTAAACCGAAAGGTTCTGCTGTAGTCCAGGGAAAGATTCCACTGAGATTTTACTGGTACAAATAGGGTACCACAACATTAAGTCGGCCTGTCTGCCAGCAGAGCGAGATAAAAATCCACCAATAGAATTGCAAAAAATCTCTGCTCCTCTTCAGTAAATGCAATTCTATTGGTGGGTTTTTATCTCGTTCACCGCTCTGCCCCAGTGGACAGGCAGCCTTAAGACCTTATGTTTAGTAGTAAAACCTTATCATCCTTGTGATTCCTAACTAGAGTTGCCACGAATAGTGATTTGGCCGAATACCGAATACCGAATATTCGGCCACGCTGTCGGCCGAAGCGCCGAATATTCGGCCGCCGAACATTCGGCACAAAGTACATGCTTGCCGAGCGTGTAAAGGATAATACAACAAGCCCCGAATAGTGAAATAAACGGATCTACTCACGTTTATTATATCGAGATTAGCTCGGCATGTTTCGGGCCAATCCGTGATCCATCATGTGGAGCTACGCGCCACGGCAGCGGATAGAGTGCACGTCAACAACGTTGATAAGTAATAAATTAAATAAGCAAACGAAAGAAAAACTCAAAACTTCTCGAAATTTGCTAAAGTTTATCTTTCTTCTCTCGGGAGTAGCAAGTGAGAGGTTGTTTTCTGAACTGGTATAATTTACGATGAAAAACTTGATCGTTTGCTACCATCAAATGCTAAATAGCTTGTTTTTATCCCTCACAATTTACCTATCACTGATAAATTTCATTTATTAAATTAAATTAAAGTAAGTATTGTAATTGCAGTAATTATGTAGGTAATAAAAACAAATCTCATGTAATGTGGTGTGTTTTTTGTCTATAATTTGATATTCGGTATTCGGCCGAATAGTACGTATTATTCGGCCGAATACCGAATACCTAGAAAAATGGCCGAATAGGCCGAATACCGAATAGTGGCCGAATATTCGTGGCATCCCTATTCCTAACTCACAAATACTAAAGCCTGATGACTTGTGTTCCAGTGGATGCCGCCGCCGCCGCCCGAGCGCCTTCGCGACGCCGACGAGCAAATCTCCATTGACCTCGGCGACGAGTACGAGCAGGCGCTGGGCACCGCTTCGCAGGAGGAGATCATTGATTTGGCCGGTACGTAGTAATCACCTGTTCAATTATTGGGTTCTTGCATAAAGAAACAGGTGAATCTGAAACCTGTGAGCACATAAGTAAGGTACCGATCCGCATAGATTTGTCCGTGCCGGAAACCTGTATTTTTATGTAAGCACCCTAAAGTTGATTAGGGCAGTCTAGGGCGCAAAGATTGAAAGGGAAATCGTGTCTTTGCATTTGTATGTGTAGTGCTCGGCATTTGATTTGGCCAAAATTGACATGTGCGCAACTCGGTGCGGGAGGCAAACGTCAAATAACGACCCAATCGCGCGGTAATGCCTTGATCACACGTACCGAGTAGAGTGGCGAGAGAGTGTTCTCGGCCGAGTACTCGGTCCGTGTGTTCTATGAAAACAATAGTACACACGAACCGAGTACTCGGCCGAGAACACTCTCTCGCCACTCTACTCGGTACGTGTAACGAATCCATAAACGTGACCAATCATCCTCATGCGAACCAATCGCGACCTATGAAACGACTTTTCGATTTTGGCCAAGTTGAATGCCGAGCACTGTATAGTCGTCGACGTCAAACATGGCAAGATTTTTTTTTGCAGTTAAAGCTGTACGCGAACTTAATCCCGCTAGAAAAATCTTTCTAAGTTAGGTATATTTCGGTAACTGGTAGATGGTCCTAGGTCCTCATAATTTTAGGGCGGTCAAAACTCTTGATCAGACGCTCCGTAATATAATATAACCATTCAGTCAAAGTAAATAAACGAACTGTGTTAATTTCGAACAAAGATGACAGGCAGATTCTGATATGAAGCCCTGTGTGGTGTAAGATTTAGAATAAAGGTGGATGTCGTAAAATGCAACTAAGGAAAATAGGGTTATGTATTCTTTAGGCGATAAGCTAGAAACCTGTCAATATTATAACTTTTTTATTTATTTAATTTGGAAAATTGGAACCTAAAAAAAAATGCATAAAGTTGCTGTGAAGTGTAAAACAATTCACATTTTGTCTATGTAGCGTTTCGTGTGCTCTGTCTACCCCATTTGGGAACACTAGCCTAATGTGTTTATGTATGTACAATAAACTGCTGTAATAACCGTAATGAACAAGTTTATTTGTGTTTCGCATTGCGAACCAGATATATGGCATAACTACACCTTTTAAGTTTAGTAACCAGCCGGCGCGCGAGTAGAGATGCGCACAAGATGGTCAAAATCTGTCACTCTTAACTGGAGACGTCAGGAAGTGACAAGTAGTCAATTACGCGCACGAATAGACACGCGTATTCCTGTGCTAAGCCTATAGCCTACCTACTCTCAGTTGTATTTACCATAGAACTTTGATAGAACTCATATGAAAATCGTACACCGCTTTAATCTATTGTTGTGTAGCAGTGTGAAGTAGCGCAGAAGGTCAAACAGCCTTGCCCAAATCTTTTCAAACTCAAACTATGCAAGCATGCGTGTATTATTTAAACAGGGTCACGCGTTCCGAACCATATAACATGAATAATATGGAACACGAGTGTTACCCGCAATGTTTCCCTTGATTCTTCAAGGTTGTCGCGTAATTTCTTTGTATTTTATTGGTGTAATTGACACAGTTTTGCCCGATTTTTGGCTGAGTTTATTGAATGATGTACAAGTTTATTTGTGTTTCGCTACTTCCTCGATATGAATTAGTGTGTCAAAAATATTGTTTCTTTATTATTACTGTAATGACGGGTGATAAATTGTTGGAAAAATGTGTTTAATGCAAGCTTTATTGTTTGTGTAAACGTCCCATTAATTTTGCTGGTATTTTCAACAAATAGATTTCAGTCATATATTTCAAACGATTCAGAGGCGAATGTTAACTACTGTAGTTCTGATTAGAAACAGTTTATAGATTTTAGTGATTTAATGAGTTTGGTGGTCTGGGACAAAGGCATGAACAGTTTAGGTATCAATTGTAAACGCAGTTTGTTTACATGTGTGAGTACGTGAAATTTCCCTCAACTTTGAACCTTGTTGACAAAAGGTGTTATTCGTTTATGATATTTGTGTTTCTCTAGAATCGTAGCTTCGGTATTTGTAGTCCGATTTTAGCGCGTTATTCCATTTGAAATTAAGTTTAAATGTTTAGATTTTACGTGATCAAAGAGTCCGGTGTTCCAACATTCCTGTTAGTCTAACTACGTAAACCGTCATCGCCATCATTCACCAATTTCCTTATCATTTGTAACAATCCTCCCGCAAACCCGTTCTGACAATTCACGGACTCGGCACGAAAGATTCTAGTAATATTGCAAAAAATGCCAGTTTATAACTGGCTGGCAATCGTCCAGTGGCATACCGAATCTAATGTCGTCTTGTCTTTCCACCGGCAACCACTTTTAAAAAGCCATCATCTCAGTACCCTACCATTCAAAAGTGGAATCAAACGAGTACACAATACGAGCGTTTTTGACGTTTCGTTGCTTTAATTTACGATTCTTTGGAATTGGCGGCACCGTTTTATAGTTGTTTGTTTGGGCCAGGTATATGTCGCGTGCCTTTCCTGCTATTACTCGAACCATAAATTGTGTCTATCCTTTAGCGTGTTGAGTTTTTATCGCCTACTTTGGCAGTGCTCAGGGTTTTTATGGACAGTTGAGAGATTACTTATTTTGGTGAGCAGTGGTTCTTGGATGAACTTGCGATGTATATCAATAAAATCGCCACACCCACATGTATGAAGTGGATAAAATATGTAGCTTTGGTATACAAGTAGATGTTATAAAGTGGAGTTTTGCGATCATTTTGAGGCGAAAACTAAGTTATCTCATGTTACTACGTAATTCTTATAAGAGACGTTCTATCTATTTCCCTTAATTGGCAACATGTGTCATAAGAAATGGGGATCGGTTTTTGTCAGGAAGGATTTCTTCGTCTTAGCGCTTTTCCATGGAACATTACTTAAACCTTGCCACGTTCGTTACTTGCCGGGGATTGGAGTTGCCTCACTAGTATCACTCTAGGGCCTATCTTAATATCTATACCTATCTAGGGCTGACCGCCTTAATGTTGTTAATTGCAGCCATCCTGGGCTTCCACTCGATGATGAACCAGGACCAGTACCACGCGTCGCTGCTGAACAAGGGCCAGCCCGTCGGCCTCGGCTGGGACGGCATCACCAAGGCAACCAAACCCAAGGTAAGATAACTGTACTACAAGATCGTAATGTTTTACTTAATTTATTATTTAGCCCGCATGGCCCGCGCAAGTAAGGCTTGAATGAATTTCCAGCAATAACTGACCTGGCCTTACAGTTATCTAGATCTAAATAAATACTACACTATACCACCTATTTGAAAATATTTCTCAGGTCTCAATTATGTAAAAAAATACCGCACATCCTTATTTGAGCAATTTGTCAACGTCAAATTGCAAGTGGCTCTTCGTTAACAACTGAATTCACCGATTGGCTTGACTCTTCAAAGGGTTGAAGCAGCCTTGACGAAGTTGTCTAACACTGAAGTTAAGATCCTAAACGAGAGTGATTTTACTTACCAGCTTGGTAACATTTTAACTACTTAGAATCTAAGTCTTAGATCCTTCTCAAGTTAGATGCTGGCTCTATATCAACGTTGGTTGTAAATCGTCCACAAAAAGAACCAAAAAAATTGTCGTGTCCCATCCACATCCATATGGATGGTATATCCATTTAGATTGATTTTAATATTGTGCGCGGTGTGTTCCAGATCTACCCGATGGAACCCCCCAACGACACGGACCCCGAAGGCACTATCCAGAGCGTCCAGACCAACGACCAGAAGCTCACTGATCTCAATTGGAATAATATTAAGGTACGGTTCTCTTACTTTTGTACTGTTTGCTAGAATCTGTCAATCTCATAGTGAAATAAAACGAATGTAGATGTGATGGCGACTCTGTGTCAAGCAGTCGCGCTATAAGCCGTGACGTGTTGCTCCCGAAATGTGTCACGCTTTGGTCCGAAACACGTCGGGCCTATCTCAATTTATAGACGTGAGTTGTAAGCGTTATATTTCACTGTGAGTGAGTCCCCGCGGCCAATGGAATATGAACGCATTTAGAACATTTCTTTATGCCTAAACATGACTTGGTCCGGGAGTGGTCCTGTCGAAATACCTAAGAGAGAAATTCCGTGGTTAATTCCCATCCTCAAATCGACTTTCAAAATTTCAGAACATAAGCGACGAGAAATTCGACAAACTGTTCGAGAGCCTCAAGACCAACACGCATCTCGAAGTCCTCAACCTGGTGAACGTGGGCCTCACGGACCGCGGCGCGGGCCTGCTGGCCGCGGCCCTCGAGGCCAACAGCACCCTGCGCGTCGTCAATGTCGAGACCAACTTCATCAGCCCCACCGGGGTCGTGCAGCTGGTCAAGTCGCTGCTCACCAATAATACGGTGGAGGAATTCCGCGCTTCTAACCAGGTACATATATATGCTTTACGCGGCCGCTTACCGTCAGGCGGCTGTGTGTGGTGTTGTGAGAGATAGAGACAGGAATAGAGAGATACATAGAGACAGAGATATATAGAGGTGGCTAATGTCATGGCAAGCGAGCGCCGCCGTCTCCAACCAGGTGTTCTGGATGCTTTGCATGGAGGCTTTCGTGAAGCCGTTGGTTTGAGGGTGGAAGGGTGTTGTGTAAGGGCCAACTTCATCAGCCCCACCAGGGTCGTGCAGCTGGTCAAGTTGCTGCTCACCAACAATACGGTGGAAGAGTTTCGCGCGTCCAACCAGGTATTTATGCATTGCGCGGTCGTTTAAGTCTAGTTCGGACTAGGCTAGTATTTTAGTCGAGTAGCGAGTAATTTAGTAGCTGAACGTGCCGGGACTATGAAAATTTAGTCGAGTTTCATTTTTCAAAACCTCTTTAGTCACTAACTAATCCGAACTAGGCCTTACTGCCAGGCGGCTGTGTGTTGTGAGAGATATAGAGATGGATAAAGAGAGATAGATAGAGAGAGATAGAGATAGAGAGAGAGTTGCACAACATACGTCTAAACGAATAGACAAGGACACTGACAGATCAATAACTTACTGGATACAATGGTAGATTATATAGACATGGGCATAAAACTGTTCACACATTTCTCTCTCGTCTTTTTATATCATGGAAAGTAGACAAGCAAATGGGTAACCTGATGGCAAGCGAGCGTCCTATGTCTCCAACCAAGTGCGCTTAATGCTTTCAATGGAGGCTTTCACTAGGCCGTTGTTTTGAAGGCGGCTGTGTGGTTGTTGTGGGAGAAAGATACATGTAGATAGATATGTTGACATACATATCTCGTCTCATCTGGGAGTTAAAGATGCCCCAAGCCTTAAGATCCTTGTGAGTGATAATATTAAATTTATTGTCCACAGCGGTCGCAAGTGCTCGGCAACAAGATCGAGATGGAGATAACGGCTCTGGTGGAGCAGAATCCGACCCTGTTGCGGCTCGGCCTTCATCTGGAGTACAGCGACGCGCGCCATCGCGTCGCCAGCCATCTGCAGCGTAACATCGACCGGAGTGAGTCCACACACAATCTATATTGCCTTCTCGCTCACACTGTCACACTGTGCGAGCGTGAGGGCAATATTACTGCGCGAAAGAGATAGATAGCAGCGGGTCGCTCGAATTCCGCTGTGCTCCGCGACCGTTCTATAGCTCGTGATAGATTATACTTGTCACTGTCTAACTGGAAGAGTCAGACAGTGATGGGTGGTATATGCCACTATTCGGGCTCTTCGAGACCTTTTGCTCGCAGGGATTTATTAAATTTTTTTTGGGACTTACCTGGGATGACTTAGTTTCTTAGACTGTATCTGTTTAACGTCTAATTCTTATAAAAGGTGGTGAACAATCGGTTGGTACTGGGGATCTTTTCACTGAAAAACGTCAGTCTTCGACATAGCACAGTTTGGCGTGTTTTGATGTTTTGCCATTCAGACGCTATGCTATCAACCAGTGTTAGAAGCTTTACAGAAGATGTGAGGCGATATTCAAGAAGTTTCTGAAAGAGCTACGTGAACAAATACTCTACTAGAGGAAAATTGCTTCGGTGTGGGAACAAGTTTGGGGGTAGTAGGATACTGTAAGATACTCCCAAACAAGATCAAAAGTCTTCCTAAAATATGATAGATTTTGAAGTAAAATGTAGTATAAGGCTTTAAAGTAATGTGGCCTTTAAATCACGGGGCCCAATAGGGCTGCAACTGTAATTACCGAAAGATTTTAAAGTGAGAAATGTTAAGGTGTTTGGGTAGAGGACTTAAAAATACTCCCAATGATATTTTCCTTAAATTCTGTAAATTTAAGGTCGTATATACCAACGGAAAAGTGAAATTTGAGACTAGCTGTGTAATGTATAATTTAAAATAAATGGCGTTTAGATTAGACTAAATCATAAAGAGGAAAATGATCGTACGTCTGTATTAATTTTGTCTTTTTTAGGTCATAGAAATGGATCGAGATTTCTGTGCACAAAAGACTTTCAGAACGTAGTCAGTTCTTATAATATGTATTTTTATATTTTTACTTTACTGTGTCGACATTAAATGTTTTCAAGCACAATGTGTATCAAACTCACATGTAAACTAAACTTTCATGATTGAGATGACATTGTGAATAAACATATCAATCACGTCATGACATCACGTACCAAATATTTAGACACATTTCAGACGCTATTTAGTAACTGCTTCGAAATTATGTTAGAAGAATTGAGTGAAAAGACAAAATGAGTTCAACATTACGACTCATTTTTCGTTCAGAATTAATAAATAAAGGTGTTCCATTTACTGCAGTGAACAATAACAGGGTGTCCACTTTTAGGTGCGAATCAACGTCACCTGTGAAAATTGATATGTCTTCATTTTAACGTATTTCAAATTAGTATTGTATCCATCACTATGACTTTCATTGTATATACGACATTCGCAACCACAGGATGTTAAATCATATTTTATAATTTAGGAGACTTGAGCATAAAATGCATAGATTTTTCTTAGTGGACACCCCAAACTAAACAGCAGTACATTAATCCAGCAATTGCGATGCAGATGGCGTCCGCGATCGGGCCGCGTTCCACCGTCGTCGGCGCTAGTAATGTTCCGTTTCACCCCATAGCATTAATACCGGCTTGTCGACGAGTTAACAATAGTTGGAGTTCGCGAGGCGAGAGGGACGATGAACACCGACACTATTAAAAAGTTTCAATGTCTCTTTAGTTTTACTTGTCCTGTATTCTTTAGCTACTGTACGCGCTATATCACTTGAGAAAATTCCATGGGACAAGATGTTATTTAGTCGCTATTCATTGTAACCCGAGCCATTCAAACCGACCACTCAAACGTCAACTAAACACCACAGAACTCCCATCCCTAGTGTGAGTAGACCGGCGATCATAGCATGCGCTTCGCATCGACAAATATCAACTATCGATATTCGTGATCAGATTGCCGAATACAAAAGCGCGCGAGCGCGTCCCTAAGCCTCCGCCTGCCGCGCGGGCGCCCGCCGGCCGTGGGTATCGACAGCAGCTTTTTCAACATGACCCCACCCAGCGCGGAAGCCGTGACACCAACCAACCAAGAAAAAACAATACTCACAGAGAACGTAGAAAGCTCCGTCACCGTCGAAGCGAAACCACCAGAAATAGACACCTCAGAGAGGACCATACCGGTCGAACTCGAACCGGATAACCCCGAACCGCCCGCCACAAACGGCGAGGCGGAGAGATTCGTCAAGGCTGAGCGACCCGACTTTAACCCCAACCCTCACTCGTGAGTACACGCGTGGACTGTCACTCACACACGCGTGCCCCCGTGTCATCAAACTGGAATAAGACATAGCCCGTGTTTATTTTATTAGCTGGATGTCCCTTATCCCAGTTACCCACGTTCTAGGTACACTAGCCCTAGCCCATAGTCACAGTATGTGTTTCCATTACAGTACGGAAAGACCTAACGCTGCGACTTCAGTTCAGATTCTTTAACCAACTGCAAAAGGGGGCGCGTAGCCAATAGAACTCGAAAGGTCAGGCCCGCCCGGGCGTCTTGTTAGCACGGCGGCCAATAACATACTTCGCTTACCAAAGCTTATTTGAGTGTCAAGACTTACTCCTGGTGCAGTTTTATGCTGAAGAATAGGACCACGCTCTGCAGCATGGTTTTAAGAATTGGTTACTAAGATTTTGTCCCTTCAAATAAAGACAGAAGTTATGTCCAGTCAAAACAAATCTTCTCTTTCGACTGAGGAGCTATCTTTATTACTTTGTGCTTGATATACTTTTAAAATTATTTGGATCCTATAAAACTGCACCTACTGAAAACTTATCGAAATATGTCACTTCAAACTGACATGTTTTATATTTAACGTGTTCACTTTACTCTTTAAACTTTTCTATAAATAATCTAAACATGAATTATGAATGTTTAAATCTCTACTTTCAAACGAAACACCTAAATTGCCAGTAGTATTTAATTTACAACTAATGTCGTGTTCTGTTTTATAATTTTCTAACAGTTAACATTTGATTTTTAGCCGAGAGGGGAGCGTAGAACCGAATGATAATAATTAGAAATCGGCCGCAAAAAATCGGTAAAATTCCAGTGTACTTTGCGCGAATGCTGTAAAGGCCGAGAGTGTTTTTCTTTTTCGGGAAATAACGGTTTTTTACAGCGCAAAGCTTCAGCTAATCAACAGATCCGCTTAGTAGGCCTGGACGACGCTAAGGGATTCCAATGAGACAGGATAGACATTTTCGTTCGAGCATTGTCTTCCCGAATGCCTTGCACTAAACACTGGTTCAAGTCACTGAGATCGTGGACTAGAAGGAAATAAAGTTTTACAAAAAAATCAATGACTAACTTTTTCTTGCCACGCGGTCTATCTCCGGTCTTATTTTTTCAAGAGTTTATAAGCAAAAGAAAAAGTCTTACATAATTTTTTTCTCATGTGTAACTGTAGATTCGTCCCTCAAATACTTATTTGAGATGACGGAACTAATCCTAACTCAAAGACCACAATGGACCGCAGACGCAAGTTTTCTAGCATGAGTGTGATCTAACGGAATGCAGTATGCAGTGATACTAAACGCCACTCGATTTAGAACGAGCATGTTTAACTATCCGCTGAGTCGGATTTTGTTTGCCACACCTACCTTTGGAAATGTTTTAAATCTCTTCCTGTACCCGAATTTTTGAAACTGACTTTCACTACATCAAAATTTTGTTTTTGTCAAGAAACTAGCTCTTTAAATTGGCATTTACCATTATTTGAAAGCGGCCAATTTTTCACTCTGTATTGCAATGGTCGATTGATTCTGTGGACTCATCCTCTAAGGCTAACAGCTTTGTGTTTAAGTCTGTTTCAACGTCAAAGTGTTTCCAATACTACACGACAGCTAACTTGACACCTCAACGTTGAAACCTTAGAGATTAACTACCACAATCAATGAACTTTGCTGTATCATTGGCCCCAGTTATGTGTAGGGAATGTCAGTACCTTTTATGTTTATTGTAAATAAATCCCCTTACGTTTGTCGGTGTGTATGCATTTCAGTACGCCAGCAACGTCGGAGCAAGAACAGCGCGTAGAGCCCTGAATCATCGCGTACGGTGAGTGTAATGTAGTCATTAGGAACGAGAAAAATCAGTCGTCAGTCATGCGATTATCGAATTCCAGCTTTTCTCAAAGATTCAACTGTATTACTGTTTTCATGCGCCGTTCAGCTATGCCGCCGTTATGTGGTGTAAGTGAGACTTTATTTAAAAGTGCATACAACTGTGAAAAGTATAGTGTTTTTCATACATTAAAAGTATGTTTTATACCTTTTCAATCGATTCGACGGCATGTGAAAACGGTATACGAGTTAATTCATTGGATTTTGTCATGATATTCAATCGCGCTTTCTTTCTTTGCTTCGCTTATTTTAGGACTCACTTAGAAGTATCAAATATAATTATTATAGGTTTTAGATTGTAACTTATACTACTATCTGCTTAGATTTTTTAAAGGTTTCGTTATTTGATAAAAATTAAGTGCATTATAGTTGGTTATTTCCAGTTTAGTAGATCTACCGACAAGAGTAGGTGCATTTATTGGCACATCTCTTTCAATCGACAAATATGGCGAAGAGGTGAACGGCTAGCTTGCCACAAACTTGATGAGTAAAATGTTTTGTGTCGTTTAATTGCATTCGAAAATATGTAAACATTTTTGCATTCCGTGTGTTACATGTTAATTCATATGCATCGTGTGCATGCTTATTCCTTTGTATATATATATCATGAAGTTCTTGCGAAACAAGCGAGACAACATACGATAAACTGTACTGGTTTTCGATACTTTTTAAAAACATGTTGCACATTATGTGACTAACAAATTGGAAACATTGCAATAATTTTACTAAGTACACATCTAGTAACCTAGGTATCAAAAAGAAAAATAATCTACGATCACTGTATCACACTTCAATTTTATGCTCTATTCATTCACTTCTAAAATGAGATATATTGCAGAACACTATATCATACTTAAATTCTATTTATGCCTTATTCATTTTCATTACACACATTTTACTTGCAAGAGAGGATATGAAAATATCGTCGCTTATTTATTTGGGTTGGATTGCATAACTAGGTATCTGAAGAGAGTTTCTGCTTCAATTATTTCATTATACATATAGTCTTTCAACATCATCTATGTAGTCATTAGGTACTTTATTAGGTACTTTATGATATAAGATATCTATTCGGTCATAATCAGGGGAATAGGTTTTTCTATGCTTTTGAATATGTACCACACGCTTTCTTAGGCCGAGTTGCACCAATTTGGGTCTAATCAAGCCCAGTATTTAACACATTCACGACCACGCCTAAAATCAAAACATTTGCGCGGAACCGAGTAGTCTATAGCCAGTACAAAATGAACCCGGCTCCCGGGTTCTCGGTATCTGGCGAACGTTTCGAAGAACCCGGGAGCCGGGTTCTTGGTTCTGAATGTGTTAATAAACCCAACGAATGATAAATTCATTGATTAATTTGAGTGAGAGGCCTCACTTGTTTATTGTTTACTAATTATTGAGGTTCATAATTATATTTTACTACGAAGGTAAATTGGTAAGATCCAAGTGGTCACTCTTTAGACAGTAAAAATGTTTAACAGCAGACATATATACCGTCGCTGTTCCTGCAGAAGTCGCTATGTGTTTTTAGCCAACTTTTCAGGAGACACAAAAAACTGATTTCCTCACTAACCATATATGGAAAGTTAGTATTTTTTTTTGTGCTATTGCTTTGTGATTTTGCACATGAAATGATAATAGTTTTAAAAAGATATAGTGACAACTGAATTTTATACGCACAGAAAACCAGAAATTTGTTACATAGCGATAAATATTTGAGCCCTCTCGTACTAAAATATCGCTATGTGCCGAAAAACACATGTCGAACGCGAACGACACGATCGAATCAGTTCGAATAATTCGCTATGTGTGCTCCGAAAGACACATATCGGACCAAATTTTCGCGTGATATGAATTTGAAACGGTCCTGCTATGTGATTAGTGACACTTAGTTATTTTTTAAGGAACATTTTGACGTAAAAATGTCACATAGTTATTTTACCACATGCAGAAATAATAAAGATAGCTCCAAGCCGTTTTCAGAGCATACGTATATGGACGTAAGGTTCAAAATGGCATAAAAAACCAAAAATCGAAAAAATGCACATAGCGACTTTTGAAAGAACAGCGACGATACGTGAAGTTAATTTTCTTAAATTAAAAAAAAGGAAAGCGAAGTGGTCACTTTTATCAGAGAATTTTCTAATAAGGCGTTCATCTTATTTCCGACTTATTTTTGTATACGACGTGTACCGACAAAGCTGACGGCTTAACACGGCACTATCTAGTGTTGCGCGAGTGCTAGGTTTTACAGTGTTTTTAGTTTTTTTGCAGTGTAGTTTTAGGTGTTACAGTGAGTAACAAAGTTACCGACACAACAAATAAAATACTCGCTCTTATTGTCTCAACATTAAAGTCGCGTGTACGCATATTTAGCACGTTAACCGTGTCGATATCTTTGTTGATGACTGTATAGCCCTGATGTAGTCAGCGTTAGCTTCATTAAATAACATGCTCTCTATACGGCCGCTTACTTGGGTAGAGTTAATGGACACTAGTGCGGTTTATTTAGCAATTTGTCTGGGTATCTATTACATTTCAATCATGTTTTCGTCTTTTCTGTAACTTGTTATATCTACTCAAAACTGCGAGCTATTTCTTAGTATTTTTCAAACTTCAACTTAGGGACGATTTTTTGATTGGATGGAAAGACTTTGTGATTCTGAATAGATATAGCAAATTATACAGAAAATGTCACAAATGTTCTGTAGTAAAGATTTTTAGAAATGCTCTCTCAGGCTGCCTGTCTACTGGACGAGGCAGATAAAAATCCAACAATAGAACCATGAAATCTCCACTCGTCTTCAGTGGATGCAATTCTATTGGTGGTTTTTATCTCTCTCACCGCTCCGCTGCCTCGCTCCGCTCCAGTTGACAGGCAGCCTAAGGGTCAGTTCACACCGCGACGAGACGCGACGCGGCGCTGCACGACGATGCATGTGGTTTCGCGCTGCGCAGTGCGGCACCGCGCGGCGCCTCGAGGCGCAGCTCGACTACCTGAATTCTCACAGTGAAATGTGAACCTTATCGCGTAGCAAATAAAGTATATTTTGAGTTGGCAGCGCTACGTGCCCAGCACCGCTCCCGCGATAAGGTTCACATTTCACTGTGAGAATTCAGGTCGTCGAGCTGCGCCTCGCTGCGCAGCGCGGTGCCGCGCTGCGCAGCGCGTTACCACATGCATCGTCGTGCAGCGCCGCGTCGCGTCTCGTCGCGGTGTGAACTGACCCTTACGCTAGTGTTGTACAAGTATATTAACGGTTTTATCGTTTCGCAGTTGGGCGTCTGCGCCGCCTGACGCAGTTCACCCGCAGCCGCAGCTACGTGGTCGGTTGGATCCCTTGAACGCTTGCTGGCGCCCTGCCGCCCTCTGGCGATCGCGTGAGACAACTATTGATTTATCGATCCCCTATCGACTTTATACGATACAAATCTGTAAAGGACGTGAGCCGGAATTGTGTATACGCGATGTTTTCTGGCTAGTGACTTGTGTAGGCGATGTTAAAGTCAGTTTTTGAAGAAAAAAAACACAAGTTTGCACTATTTGCTTTATCGAGTTGTTTGAATTCGATAATCATAGTAATTAATAGCTGGAATGTGGCATTTGCCTTCGTTTTGCGCCTAAGTGAACACGCGTGTGTTGCTTTCGATAAAACAACACTTTTAATGGCTTTTCCTATTGCTTTTATTGTATTTTAAAGGCGATTTCATGCAGATGAGAGTATCACAATAAATTTTAGTACTTTTGCTGATATTCAATGGATTTTTCAATCAATAATTGTCTTATGTAATCACAAAGGTTCGAGCAGATTGAGTAACTGAGCGATTGGCGACTGTATGCTGTGAGCAGACAAGAGTTAGGATTTTAAGCTAAATTCGACAAAACCGCTACTCGGACAAGAACCGGTATTCCCGACCGACGACGATGGCAGGCCCATCTCTAGACAGACAGACGAGACAAATCTGGAATCTAAAAAATCCTAATTCTTGTCCACGAGTGCGTGGCTTAGTGTACGTTTTAATATTAATTCTTATTCTAGTGTGCTAATAAATTGTATTAATTTTATTACGGTAAATTGTATTATATCTAGATGTGTTGACATTCCATTTATGCGGGACGTTGTTCGTTTTGATACCACTTTTTTAAAATGTTAACTTTAAGTTTTATTTTAGTCACCATTAAATGGTGCTAAAATCTAATAATGGTCGATGGATTTTTGTAAAGTATTTTTTTTGTCAAAGACTATTTACTATTTTAAATATGTATACCCACTTATTTGTTTTATCTGTTTATGTTTTTTATGTTTTTAACCACAGTAGTTCCAAAATAGACTATGTGCCGCATCAATGGAAGTCATTCGACAAAGCACGAGGTGTCATCATTGTGTAGTGCCTTCGCTGATAATTTGATGCCGCGGCAACACTACCTCATATCATAAACAGTATCGCAATTTATTTCACACTTCGTCTATTTACTTAATTGATCTACCAGATCAGTGACGTGAATGCGCTGTTATATAGCACTAAAACAAATCAAGACTTACTTTAATTGTGGTGATAGTTTCAATGGCCAAATATCTGTTTGAAAGTTTGATATGCAGCGCAGTGTTGCCTCAGTGTTAAGAAATAAGGTCCACTCTAAGCTAACATAAACATTTAGTCGCGCAGAAAGAAAACACCTATATTTTCTGGTATGAAAGATCTTTTTACTGTTAAATATAGGCTTTTCTCGGCTGCGATGGCGAGTCTTGTGTTGTTTCAAAAGGCCTTAGATGTACTGAGTAGCTTTCGTAAAACCAACTGCTTTTTGAAAAAAAAAAAACGTTTGCTTATTTAAAATGTAACTTTATGTATATTTGAAAAGTGAATCTACTGGGGGAGCCGTGTCCATAACATTGTGATAAACATCATGTTTTTCCATTTTAAAATACTGCTTCGATTTGTTTTGTTAAGATGGGAACAATGCAGTTTCAAACGATGAAAATGTACTATTGTGTGACGCTTCGCACAACCTGAGGCTTTCGTACTGTTTTAACGCGTTCACTGTGACAAACGCATAGCTTTTTGTGACTCGCCTACTGCCGCTCAAAGATTTGCAGACATTTGAACGCAAATATGCGTTTTCGGCACCTGAAGAAGTTTCCAGTCTGAGATGTTATAGTGAATGTGTTAAACAGATGTGAAAAATCATTTTACCAATTCGATACTGGAAATTTTAATTGGCAAAAAAAATGGTAATTCAAAATTTTCAGAAGCGATTGTGATACGGTTATTGTTCTAATACAAAAAGTACATAGGAAGATTTTGTATCCCTGCATGCTTGCCGCTTTGGATTTTTACAGAACGATTTATTTATTAGAAATGGAATGTAATTACATATTAATAAAATATGAAATGGCGTTCGTGCGAGTTTCTTTCTTTTGACAAGCATTTGGCAGGGGAGGTCCACTCCGTAGTTTAGTTACGCTCCGCGAGACCTCATGAGAGGTCTACGGCAGGAGTTCCCAACCAGGGGGGCACGCCCCCCTTGTGGGGCGTAGAGCAAACTCAAGGGGGGCGCGAGACGTTTGTGTTTTCAATAGAAACAATATTTCAATGTACACAAAGAGTAAAATAATAATAAAAATAATAATAATAAATAATGCTAGTTTTACTTTATTTTTACACCTAAAGACGTTCGGAGTGGACCTGTAGGTAGTCAAAAAGGGCCGACAACAGCGATTGTTCCCACCTTAAAGTTTAATGTAAGAGAGATTATTTGTATATGAATTTAGATTTTTTAAATATTATTTTATTAAAACTTCATGAAATTATTAATATAAATCGTATTTTATTGTAATTTTAGGATTATTTGTTCAGTTCAGGAGCATTTTGGTCCAACGATAAAACCTTGACTAGTAGAGTCGCAGTTCTGTAGTTTGTGACATGTAAAAAGTCCAATAAAGTACATAAACATCAGCTCGTTGTTTTAATGAAATCCCTTTGTGAATGCCTAAAAAAAAATTTTTTTTACTGCCAGAGGCAACTTACACAAGTCTGACCTAAAATTGACTGTTTTAATATTAGGTACTTCTGAAAATTTTAAATCGTAAAATTAACCATAAAGCAGCAATTACACTGAGTCGTTCACACAACCTGAATTGTCACAGTGAAATGTGAACCTTATCGCGTAGCGAATAAAGTATATTTTGAGTTGGCAGCGCTACGCGCGCAGCACCGCTCCCGCACACCGCGCGACGTCTCGAGGCGTAGCGCTGTGCCGCGCTGCGCAGCGCGAAACCACATGCATCGTCGTGCAGCGCCGCGTCGCGTCTCGTCGCGGTATGAACTGACCTAGGCGAGCGACAGCTGTCACACGCTGACAAGGTGTCGGCGGACAGTTTAATGTAAAGACGATGTTCATTGATCGAAGTAGTGTGGCGATCGTATTAGGTAAACAACTCAGTAATTGAGGCTTTAGTTAGGTTGGTGAAAGGGAAAAGGCGTTTGGGAAATAATACCAAAAATATTCACTCAAAGCTTTATTTCTAAAGGATATGCCGATTTCGATACAATTTTTAATCGATATTTTCTCTTACGACTACGGAATTTATTGTCATTTTGGAAGACAGGGAGCATTGCATACATTAATAAAGGCGATATAGTACTTTAATTAAATTTAATTTTAACTGTTCCCGGGATGCGTCCCGCTTGTATATAAGTGTTTAAATAAATAGGCTGTTTCCTCTTTAGCCTAGGCCTCTAACAGCTACATAAGTCAGTGCAAGTACAGTCAGCATCAAAGATAACGACACAGTCAAAGTGTCAAAATAGTACACGCGACCTTAATGTCGAGACAATAAGAGCGTGTAACATACATATAGATAGTACATACTGACTGTACTCTATGTGGTTTTTATCGATCTAAAAATGTATTAATTTTTTAGTGCGCTGTAGGCATCCTACATAACCAAAAAAACTTTCGTCCATTTTCACAACTACAATTTCTTACTTCGTAACTGGTCACGGAAAAAGTTTTTCACTGTTACATAACCAGTAACTAAACAAGATTTTTGCTCCAATTTCAAATCATCACCAATTTTATCTCTTGTTTTTTATGCCATTGGGTATAAAGATGTTTTATACTTACTTACCTACCGAGAAAAAAATGCGTCTGTTGCGTATTGCTGATTGTACGTACAGTTCTCAAGTCAAACCTATTGAACTAGTGAGAATAGCCCCAATACATTTGTAAAATTCTAATGCCTGAGACAATTACAGAACCCCAAAATCTATGTAATGATGCTGCTGTGGAAATCAAGTAAGATGAAGTTTTAGTTCCTACTAAATTTTGTCTAAAGATGGCCATAAACGCTTAATTATTCGTATTTTATACCGTAAATACTGGCAACACCCTAATAAAAGAGTCAGTGCATTTATATCCATAGACTAGGACAGCTTGTAAATTGCAGCAGAGTTTGAACTTGAGCATGATTTATATGTCAGTTATTTATTTTAAGGTTTGGATTTAACGGTTTAATTTAGCAATCATAACCTCGCTGCTAACTGTAGCATTAAAACACAAAAAATCATCTGTATCCATCCACATATTTTCCGTTGTAATTTAGGAAATGCAATAATAAAATTAATAATATGACCGTTAATTCTAACCTTAAAATACTTACAGCATGAACTCACAGGCTTATATAAAATAATTGGGTTTGTACGGACAGCTGCAGAGAAAGGTAGCCCCCTAGCAATGAAACATTGTATGGGCGGGGGGTTACTTTTCTCTGCAGCTGACTGTACATAGGTAAGAATGTCAGAAAAGCTTCCAATGGAGCTCTCTCCAAGCAGATGTTATGCCTGGGGACCGAAGTCCACAGAGAGAAAGTTGGAACTTGTATTTCAGCAACTGAGCTACGAAAGTTCGTTAGCGCGATGTATAACAGTCACGTGACTATGTAACATTGACGTAGTGGCGCTAGGGTCGCGACTGTAGTATTTAAATATCAGGCTTACCTGTCATTTTGCTGTGTGCCAGATTTCTGTAGGTACCTATAATTTCATTCAACTAGCGTTTGCGAGCCTTATAACATCATCTATATAAGACAGGTTGTTTCATATTTATATCGTAGATTTCATTTTGAGCTGACCATCGTACAGAAAGTATTAGGAATTTATAAGTAAGTAATCATAAGTACATTTAGATAAAATATCCTAACTTTATATGATGTAAAATAGCTGGCTAGCCTACAAAGGCGCAGCATTAGCTAAGCTAAGTGACAGAAAATTCCTACTAAGTGTTTTGAAGTAGCCATTTGATTTTCCATTGATGGAAAGTTTATATTTTGCGAAAACTACAAATACTATTCTCTGATGCAGACTCGTCGACACACCAGGTTGTCTTACCACGCTATTTGTCCTTCCATAGATAACTATAGAAGCTAACATACATATTTTTGCGGGATAAAAATTAATTCTGACAAAAGCGAAAGGATAAGTCTCTACAGTTACAACCCGTGTGTCTACTAGACGGTCAATTACTTAGCGGCAAATTTATCCGACCACCCATGTATAATTATCTTTTATAAAAGCGTTACTTAAACCACACAAACGCGGGAGGATAACTTTGCCTCTGTGTTTTGATCTGTCATCATAATCATTGCAAGTGAGTATAAGTGTATTTGTAATCATTCAAAAATCATTATGCGTTTATAAGTTTGGTGTAAAATATTGAATTGACGATTTTGAAAAATCGTACCTAAGTACATATGTATGTATTATATTAACGCTAATCTAATAATGATGGACATGGATGGTGCAGCAACTACTTTAGTATAAATATAAAGTGCAAATGCTAAGGCTAGCTAAGTGTTAAGTCGATGTTCTTGTTACATTATTAGCTACTAAGATAAGTAATAAAATATTAGGCGCCCTAAAATGGTTCAAACGATGCCAAACATATCAAATAGACTTCAAATTAAAAACAAAAAACAATTAAACTATTCCCAGAAATTATTTTAATAAAACTTAATTGAAACTTAGTCGCACGGTAGTAAAAACATTCGTAAATAAAAAAACAATTCTGTCAAAAAGCTTTATAAAAATATTAATATTATTCCATTTCTACACCGCAGAGATCTCTCGCTTATCTAAGATTCGTGTAATTTACAATTTTTACGAAAAACGTAAAGTTATAAATTTATTTCGAGACGTGGGCACATCGAAAGCGGTAGGGCACAAAAGAAAGATCACTATTAAGCCACTTTTGAAACCAGTTTAGAAATGGTTTTTTATCTGTATTCGAAACCAGGATCCTTGTCAAAAGTTCTGCTTTCTAAATTGGTTTCGAAATTTCGACTATGGCAGAAAAAAGAACGCATCAAAACGAGCTGTTCTTTCATAAACCGTTTTCAATCAGCGTATAACATGAAACAAAATTGCAAATTTTCTCTCCCTCCCCTACCTCTTATGAGGATTCTGGACGAAAATCTAACATAAATATTTGTAAACCCGTTATATATAGACATTTCTATATAAAATAATTATTAACCAACATATATTGCACGGCACTGTACCTACAAATATTAAAATAACACGACTTAAAACTGCAGATTAAATAATTTTACAGTTAATTATGACCACACAAAGTAACATCAATAAAAATAATATGTACAAAACGGACTGTAAGAAATAACTTTTAAGCAAAAAACAGGCCAAATAGTTAAAAAGTAATTGCACTTAGTAATTATGCAGGATTGCCAAATATGACTTGTCCTTTGTTACAATATCAAATACGCTAATATTTTATTTATTGATAAAAGACGTTGTATGTTGGTAAATTAAGATATTTCTTCTTGAGGCAGCTTTATTTTTTTATGTATATAGAACAAGATTAAAATTAAAAATATTGCGGAAGTTCTTGATATGATCACATGAGGTCCTTCCGTAATTTAACATAGAAATACCTCTGCTGAACTGCTGTGACTGTAATATAATGTTACGTCAAAATAGTACACCGGTAACAGCGCTAGTAATAGAAATTGGTCACATAAGGTTCCGCAACGTCAGCCAATAAAAAAAACGATCCAGTGATTTAATAAAATTACATAGTGTATCTGTTCGTGATTTTATTTCCTTAATAGAAACAGTACCATTTTTTTCATCTATGCAAGAGAGCGTTTTCCTGAACCCTTGATTAATTGATTTTCCATTCGCTGCGTACCTCGATTTGTTTTTAAACAACTGAATAGTCAGTTTCAGTATAAATTACCTGCCTTCTATAAGCTACATAAAAACGGCTAAAAACATGCTACTTTTACATATTTTCAATACAAGATACAGAAAAAGTGCAATTAATTAGCGATGTTACATAATAAACTTATCCCGTGAACCTAAAAAACTATGACTGGCACATTTTTGGTCGAATTTACTAAGTCAACGGCGGCAAGCAACGCCATCTACAAGCAAAATCTAAAACTAAATAAAAATGTACTAGTTAATCATCAATGCCGCTGCAAAATAAACTGCGCCCGCCTTACAATAGTAAGAAGTGAAGTTACCTCACACCGTGGCGTTAAATCAACTATTCTCGTTCGCTTCACAAGCTCATTTTATAATACAGTGTTACAGACCCTGCTAGCAATAATTTACATTGGTATAGGTGTCCATGAGTCGCACTGGAATCTATAAAACGGTAGCTTTTCGTCATAAAAAAAACTGGACCTCTGAAAGTTTAAGCATTTTCTCTTATTTTAGGGACACGGATCAATTTGACGTTAACGTTTTTTTATCAGCTACGCCGATGCAGTGGGCTTTTTTCTGAGTATTAGTTTTTTTTTCTATAATTTTGAGCAACAAAATTTTGGTATTTAAGAAGCCCTGTATTTTACTACACTTTTGTAACTGCTATAACCGCTTGATTTTCTCCAGTCTCTGCCTACCCCTGTGGGAAAGAGGCGTGACGATATGTATGTATGTATGTATGTATCGCCAGAGGGTGTGTTACACCATGTATAACGTATCTTCTTACTAGTGTAAAGGCTTGGTAAAGTAAACTTTGTTATCTACGCAATAAGTACAGGGATCTAAGTTGGCGTTGATACGCAAATTAGTAAATAATTCGAAATTCCAGACTTTAATATTTTCGTCAAAGATATCACAAAGTGACAGTGGGACTGATGACGATTTATTCGTTCCACCCGCTTTACAACACAATTTCACATTAAGTTAAATAAGAAAAATATTCTCGCTACGTAACTAGTTGTCCAAAATGTACATTCCTGTATTTCTGTTTCAAATATACCATAGAGGACAGTCTTATAGCATATTTGAATTGCTTCAAATCGTCAACAAATTTCACGAAAATATCGGATTATACATTGTGAAAAGTTACACTTTTTTCAGCCTTCAACGTTTATTCGAGCCCATGACTTGTCGTAAAACATTAAAACTCTGGAATTCCGAATTTAAAAATATGACCCTTCCAAAAGACTTACTTGAACACAAAGATCTACAGTAGGTACCCGGTAAAGAAAATTAGACATCGGTTATTGAACTGAGGCAATTGAGGTCACAACTTTGCAAAAAGACGTCAAGCCCATTTTTTTTTCTAGAATATTTTTTCTTTATTCGTAACCAGGTTTCTTTGAATGGTCTACGAAACCGGAGGCAGCTGAAAATGCTTTACATATGCAATAGCAACTCTAGGTACTGTAGTATTAGTGAGATCAAATCTCAAGCAACTTTGTCGAAGTAAGTCCGTTCGAGAGTCAACTTAAAACATAATACTGAGCATTTCTGTTCCTTATACAGCTTCCTATTGCCGTCTCCACGTCAGCAGTTCGTCGAGAAGGTTCTCTAAATACGGGTTCCCACCGAGCCGGGCCACCTGTGGGGATAATAGTGCTTTATAATAACTAATAATAAATAATATAAAAAAAAATATATTATAATAAAGTTCACACCGAAACGAGACGCGACGCGGCGCTGCACGCAAACTTTTAATAGTGAACTCAAAATATGTTTTATATTATTTACTATCTGATGAAGTTTACATTTGTTGTATGTTTGTATAGATGTGAGGTCCTACGGCGGATAATGATAAGATAATAATATTTATGACGAATTAATCTCATATTTATGTATACGCTGGACATAATTGTTAATTACGCTTTGTTTTAATTACCTCACGGCGTTTCGGTCCCGTTACAGCGACTGACTTTCCGTCTACTCGTGACCACGTGAAACGTGAAACGTTGAGAGGTAAATTATAGTAAAGCGAGATTAAGTCCCGCGTATACATAAATATGAGTGGGAATCACGAAAGTTTGAAACATGTTGAACTAACCTCGTCCCTGGCCTCAGCGTCGAGGCGCGTGAGCGTGTCCCGTGAGTACTCGAAGCTGCCCAGCTTCTCCAGCAGGCTGATGCAGTATCTCTTCACTTCCACGTCGCGCGTCCGTTGCCGGAGGATGTCTGGTACGTTAAGGATAACAACGAGCGAACTGGTCCTTACTTATTAAGTAGCTAATGTAATGATGTATGCGTAGAATCCAAATATGCATTTTTCGGGATAGAAAGTAGCTTCAATCCCAGGGTAAAAATCTCATTTAGATGCGTGAAATGGTAACAAGGCACACTGACAGCCAGACAAGAGTTACTTCGAAAATGTTAGAAGAGAAGTAATTCAAAGTCGTGTGTCAAGTTCTTAATACGCATCGGGCCCAGGTGGGAACTATAGCCCAAAGCCTCTCACACTGAGAGGACGTCTGTGCCCAGCAGTAGTATTTAGGCTGAATTATTATATTATTATTAACTGACTTTGACGCGGTTTTTTAATAGACAGAGTGACTCGAGAAGAAGGTTAGGTATAATATATGCATGTTATAGCAGAAAAACACTGAAATTTTAAAGGTTTCTGATGTGATGTCGAAATCCTGTAGTAGGTATATTGAAATCGGCAAGAATAAGACAAGTTTTTTATATTAATGCCATTGTAAAGGATACGAAGTACTTGGTTGTCGCCATCTTGGTTCCGAATGGCGTGTATGATGGGGAAGCTGAACTTGCCTTCCGTCAGGTCTTCGCAGAAACTTTTATTCTCCGAGTACTAGAAGAAGAAGAAAAAAAGGTAAACGTCCTATTGTTGGACACCTTCAGGTCTCTTTTCCACGGACGGTTTCGTCAGTGTTGTATGGATCACTATGGATGCTTGTTGACGGACACGGCAGAACTACGGCCCGGCGCCGTCAACAAGCGTCCATAGTGATCCATACAATACTGACGACCGTGTTTACACACGGTTAATTAACCTTAGTTTTTTACGGCTAAAAACTGTTCGTGGAAAAGAGGCCTAACAGATGTTTCATTTGCAATATTATGTTTGCTTATACATACATCAAGCCTTTATTCCCAAATAGAGTAGGCAGAGCACACAAAACGGTACATAGAGAAATCTATGACCAATTAACGCCTCGTTTTAAGTTGCTTCGCTTTTAAATTGGCTGGTATAATAGTGACAGGTTGCCAGCCCGTGAAGAAATTGCGAGGTGTTACTCTAAGCCTGACACCACACGGGCAACTTGTGCCAACTCGTTTATGAAAATTTAAATTAAATATCGTTCAACATTCAATTATGATACAGTGAACACTGAACAACAAAGATATAGATACCGTCAAAGCACCAAAATATACACGCTTTTATTGCCTCGACATTAAGATCGATATTGTTCGAACTTTGCTTTATCCTTGGGTTGCCTGTACCGTGATTATTTAATTATTTACACTTGATCAGTTTATATAGGTGTTCTTTTGTTTCCCCAAATTCGAGGTCTCACCATTGTAACGAGTACAAAAGTTAACGTGTACCTAATGAAACAATTACACGCCTATTCGTATATGAAATATTAGCATAAACAAGCACATAAACACTTGTTACGGTTTTCGCGTATTACGACATAATGTTTATCTTAATTCAAGGGTAAATATGTAGATACTGAATATTGTTTACATAAATGTAACTCGTCTTTGGGCCAATTAACTTTTTTTCTGCTGTTCTACAGTAAGTATTGTAAAAATATACTATTAATTGCGCTCGATAAATATAATAAAAGACGGACAGCGAATTTAAGTAATAGGGTCCCGTTTTCACCCTTTGGATACGGAACCCTAAAAAAAACTGGCCAATTTCGACAGTAAGGCTAAGCGCGCACTACGACTTTTTGTCGTGCGACACGATTTTAAAATAGCGCTGTCCATACTGATTTTTTCATCATAGTGCGCGCGATGACATATAAACCCTTACGTTGCATTTCTGCGACAAAATTGTCGCGCGACAAAAAATCGTAGTGCGCGCTTAGCCTAACTACATAACTACACTGGCCTGACCCACGCTGGAACACGACAAGCAAACATTGCTGCTTAGAAACAAAGATAAAGATGCGAAATATAATAAAACATAATCTCACCTCTTGTAAACAAAGATTGCAGTAGTCATCTCTGATTTGGAAGTAGAGACCTAGAATGGCAGACAGTTTGCTGAAGTCCGATTTGTTCTCGCTAAACAGCTGCATCAGGCGGATCGCCAACATGAAGAGGCCACCAGTTTCTGGAAGACGATTAATAGATTAATTAATTTCAAATGAAGAATTAATACAAAAATGTAGGGTTTGTATTTACAGTTAGTAACTAGCACAGTCCCGGCATCTAGTTTGGCTGGATTTTATATGGTGGAGGTAAGTGCGCGCGTCGCTTTACCACGGAATAATTTTAAACAAAAAAAAACCGACTTAAAATCTATACTATAATAAAGCTGAAGAGTTTGTTTGTTTGTTTGAACGCGCTAATCTCAGGAACTACTGGTGCGAATTGAAAAATATTTTTTGTGTTGGATAGACCATTTATCAAGGAAGGCTTTAAGCTATATAACATCACGCTACGACCAATAGGACCGAAGAAACAGTGGAAAATGTAGGAAAAACGGGGGAAATTTGTCACTATTCCACGCGGACGGAGTCGCGGGCACAGCTAGTTAGCAATATTTTGAAAGTATTCTGTTTACTGAATGTAAAGTCTTGACTTCATCAACAAATTACCGAAAACGCCGTACATCTCCATTTATTATAAAATTTGAAGAGTTCCCTCGATTCCTCCAAGATCCCATCATCAGATCCTGGTTTCGTGCCAATGGGACCAATTTCAAGTTATACCCTTTCGATTAAAAAAAAAATTTTGAAAATCGGTCCACGGGTTTTCGAGATATCGAGTAACATACACACAAAAAAAAAAATAAAAAAAAAAATAATAAAAAAATTAGGTCGAATTGAGAACCTCCTCCTTTCTGAAGTCGGTTAAAAAGGTGGTGGGGACTGTAACTAAAGTAAGTAAATATATTTTTGATTAATTTCCTTAAGTCTCCATTTCAAATAATTTATTTGACACAGTCATGAGACTGAGACCTGATATTTCCGTATTCAGAATTTTAAGTTTTCACCGTATAATATGCACCTTGTAAAGGCTAAGTTATCCGCCTTCACGCTTTTTATAATAATGTGGATAGTGACATTCAGTTAAGACCTTAACAAATAATAGGTAAAAATTAACAATATGTAATTTATTTGTCCTTCATAAAAGACACCGGGACTTGAGCGGTCAAAAAAATATTTTCATAGATAATGAAGGTTGCACCGTCTCAACAGAATCCTACGTATGCTCAATCGGGTACTATAGGTACTTATGTATGTATTTGATTGTATTGATATTATGTTATAAGTGTGCAAAAGTAATTCAATCTGTCCTCTTGTCACCTTGAGACAAAGAATTTCAAGTGTGGTTTTTAATAAGTAAAAAAATACCGCACATGTTTTCTGCGTACGGCGTTCCGAGAATCAAACGTTAGTCATTCCGCTCACACCCAAAAATACATTGATTTAAATCAATCCAGTTGTTTTAGGCTTAGCAACACAGGCGAGATAAATCGCGCGCGGGACGATTCCCCGTCATTTTCAGGCATCTTTAATGACAGTGATAGGTAGTCTATCTCGCGCGCGTCTCGTCTCGCGCCTTGCTGTTCTAAGCCGGTTGATGTCGTATTCTCAGTTTGCACGTTTGAAACCGTCCTCCATGCTAGCATTCACATTTATTTTACTTAGTTATATATTTGTGTATGAGGTTCCCAATGTAATGAGGGCAAAATTATTTTAGCGTATGATAAACAATTTGTGAAGCGTCATGAAATGGCGTAAGCTGGTTTAAATGATCGTGCCAATGCCTATGCAATTGCCTATGATTTTGCAGAGACGTGCCTTCACAGAATGTGCTCTGAGCGGACATTGATACAGTACAGCATGATCTTTGCGTTACAAAAAACCGGGTAAATGATGTATCTTATTAAGGCGAAAAAATTATGTAGGCCCTAATAAGCTGTCACTTAATAGAACTGAAGTTATCATAGATTATCTAACAGAGTGTATTCTACGAATTTTCAATTTTTCATTCAAAAGGTTTGCAGACTCAATAAGAGGAATTCATGGCTTTTTTCTCTTTTTATTTCAAATATTGTAAATTGACTCCCTTTAATGGGGCATTTAGCCCCCTTTCTGGTTTAGGTAGGTACTCGTATTGCAACACGTTGTATATGCCACTTACTTTTAATTGTCATTTCTTTGTACTCCTCTTCGGAAGGGCAGTGGAAATTGTCTCGCCAGTAGATCTCCATGCCTTGGCCCCTGTGTAGCTCCAAAAGCTGCTCCGTGTACACCGCAGTCGCCTAAAAGAAGGGTATCATACATAAACTTAAACAAACAGTAGGATAGGTAGAGCACATGAAATGTCACATGGACAATATGGACTATTTCATTTTTTTTGGTTTCGCCAGCCTGTTGTGTAAAGACACGTGAAAATTACAAAGACAATACCATGGCAATTTTACGTTACCTACAGGTTACTGGCCTGTATTTCTTTAGTCGCGACCTACGACATCCACGCCAGAAATGGAGAAGTGTTATTTTAAAACCGACGACCCTTAATTTACGAAGAGTAAAATCCAGCCGCAGCTTCTTAAGCGTAATAGCCACAGACTTATAATAGATGACTCAAGTGTATGTAACTTACTTCGCGTGCCAAAAAGGAGGAGCAATGCTCCTCCTTTGACGCGATTGCATTTAGTTTTCTACCACTTATACATATTAGGTTTGACTGGCCAGAGACAGGATACCTTGAATAAGGCGGCGTCATCTTTGAATCGGTTTCACTCGGATTGTCAATTCCCATCACCAAAGCGCTCATAATAGGTATGTGTGGTTACAGAATGTAGAGAAAAAGTGGCACGCTTGGTTTTCATACAAAAACAGGAACTCGCGGTATCTATTTCAATATAAATCTGTGGTAACAACCCTTAAGGGCTTTTCACCAACACTCATGGGCGTAGCCAGGGGGGGTTTTGGGGGTTCAAACCCCCCCCGAAA
>BHDV01065550.1:69046-103350 GCA_005406045.1 Adoxophyes honmai
TATTATCTCGGTCCAGATTAGCATTTTTTTTTTCAATAAACCAAAAGATGACTGCATTGGTAAGGAATTAAATTTGTTGGTGTTTTTTATAATCTTTTATTTTAAAAGTGGTTTACATTTCATTTATAATTGTACAAGAGCGATATTAATATTGAACGATGAGTGCGAAGACAGAGAGGTGAGCTTGTTTTAAAAATTGCGTTCCCAATTAGTGAAAAATTACTATTATCGATATCGATATTATCGATACATTTGTAAACTTGCCCAACTCTAGTGTGGCGCGCGATCTTGGGCCGGCCAATAAGAGCACAACGAGGTCTTCAATTGTTTTGCGGAATAATTTCCGAACAACCAAGATGACATTATACCTTATCGGTTTAGGTAGTTAAAACAATATAAACAATCTTGACAATGTCTTTTTGTTGAAATACACAGTCTAAAAATGAAAATCGTTACACTAGACAATTCAATTAAGAAAATAAATGATTTTGTCATACCTAAATTGTAAAATGTAAAATTTCGATTTATAAAGTGTACGTTTAAATAGAAAGACACGTCAAGATTGTTTACATTGTTTTAACTACCTAAACCGATAAGGTATAGTACTCTATAGGTTATGTCCTCACCTCAATGCGTGACGGCTACTGTTCACATTTGTCTTGCCTTCTCTTTACATACATACATATTCTCACGCCTGTATTCCCAAGAGGGGTAGACAGAGCACATGAATTCAAAAATCCAGTGCCACGTTTAGCAATTTCAGGGTAACCAGATGGTTAAACGTGATATTGCAGTGACAGGTTGCTAGCCCATCGCCCACAATACACTAACCCTTTCCCAGATTCGACTCTTACGACACCCACGGGAAGAAAGGGGGAGGTGTTATTCTAACCCGGCACCACACGGGGCTTCTCTTTACATTCGGCGAATACAGACGAATACGGGCGATCATGATCGTGTAGAGGGCTTAATCGGCTATACTCGCCGATCATCATCTATGATCGCCTGCGACCCGTGAATTGTCGGTTTTCAGGCACGCATCAAAGAAAATGGCCACGTTGTGCGTTGAGCTGCCCACACGATCGCCGATCAAACGCGTGCACGCTGCACGATCAACGACGATAGTGTAGTGGAGCATGAAACCGATACCGTTCTGATGCGTCACAACACAACACGTCAGACAAAGACAAATGTGAACGCGGCTTTAGTGTTTCTTTTTCCAAAGATTTTTAGTTTGGGAATTTTTGTGTAACGGCAACATTAAAGTCTGTCAGTTGTGTCAATCAGTAAATCTGTCAAAAGTGTCAAATCAAATGCTGTCAAACAAAAAACCGAAATTGACGTGCCTGTTGATTGATTATTTCCTAAGTTTTGTATTTCTAGTTTTCCACAATAGTGATTATAAATTGTCGTCCGTGACCGAGTTACATTGTTGTTTTGAATAAAAAAGTTATTGGGATTGTATTTTGAATCAAGAATGGACAAAAAGTGGAACAACCATATTACGCAGATAAAAGTCTGATTATGTCTGCGCGTAATTATTTATCGGCCCGAGAAAAGAGTATAAATAAGTTTATTGATTCTCTGCCGGTTATAAATTCGCAGAAGTTTAACTACCGCTCCCAGGAGCTACCTGCCTTGTCGGCTGGCAAAAATAATCTCGTTAATCGAAATTTGAATAATTTGAATTATTCGTACGAGGTGCCTTACGGATTAAACAGCGCTGAAAGAGCTACGACCCCGTTCTCAGACTTCTTTTCGGAGAGTGAAACTGGTAATTTTCCAACTACTTACCTATGTAATAAATCAATCTTTTACCTAAAACAATTATCATTGCCTTGGCTTAAATAATTAATGACCCACATACTACTACGTCACTTAAATCAGTCAATACTTTTCGTGTGCGTCAGTAACTTATTGTTTACATAGATGCTTCAGCAATTATCATGATAAACAACTTTTTTTTTAAATCTCAATTTTCAAGGCTTAGGTATACTTAGGACTTAGGGTGACTATGTTAAAAATGGGCCCAATTTTTTTTAAAAATTTTAAATGAAAAAAAAAGCCTTTATATGCCCTCCAGATAGGCCTATGCCTCTGCAGTATATTTATTGTTTTTGGTAATATTTTTCAGGTACCCCAGACTTCCGTAGTGAGGAAAGTGACAGCAGTTCAGGGTCTGCACTCAGAAGGAGCACCGCAGAAGCCACCAGGACTCTCTTATCAGAGTGGGAGAGGATTGAAAGAACCCTATATAATGAGGAGGGAGAAAAGAGCACTTGGCCTCAAATTATTGAGGAGTGCAAGCAGTGGAGGCAGCTGCATCCACAACTTAGGTATGGTTATTTCATAATAGCCCATGAGGTATTTTTCCACTGCTGGATTAAGGCTTTCACATTTGGCTTGTCTTTGAATGTACTCTTAATCTTAAACTTGGCAAGAATTAAAAAAGTTGTTAATTTAAGCCTTTTACTGGAAAATCAAGTCAGTCTGTCAGTCACTTTTGCCTGCCTAAAGTATTGGATTTAGATTATTAGTATCTTTAGTTGTATTTTATTCGCTTACTATTTTTTATGTAGCCATAATCATGGTTTTGTCTATGTTACGTTTTGTGTGCTCTGCCTACTCCATTTGGGAGCACAGGTGTGATTGTATGCATGTATTATTTTTTAAAAGTATGTGTTACATAATTTCCAGCAATTATTAATTTTAGGGCCTCTACTACTTGTCTTAACATAAATTACAAGGCCTTGTAATTTTTTTTCCAGGGTTGTTGGCAAGGCTATACCACTACCAGACAAAAGACTACACTGCAGGACAATTGAACATGAGGAGGTAATAGCAATGCACTACAGTGATTACGAAGAATTCAGTGAGAGTGAAGAAAGACTATCACAAAGCAGCACGGATGTAACTCCTCAGAACTCCCCAAGAGTGTCCATAGAAGATCTCTGTGAGCCTAAGTTGATGAGGGAGAAAATGTCATTCTACCCCATGTTTGTTGAAGATCACGAGCTCCCAGACACATTCTGTTCCCTATTGCAAATTACACCGATACACATACATAGCCCTTTGCACAAGAAAAGACAGAATCCGTTTATTAAGTCTGAGATTGCATCGTCTCGTTGGATGAGGAATTCGAGGCCTGATTCCTCTGTAAACTATGATAGGAACAGTGCGAAGTCATTTGTTTCCTTAGACCCGAGAAATTATGGGAATTTGGCTTTAAGTGCTACTGAAAAGCATGCTGTGAATGGTAGAGTAATTACGGCAAGAAGTCGGGAACCAGGTAAGCTTGAACCGCTTTATACACCAGAATTACACCAGGATGTCCATAGATTACCAAGTGCGTTTTCCATGCAGCACAATGCGAGAAAGGTGTCATTGCCGCCATTGTTGTTAGAGGAGGAGAAACGCAAGGTTGGTTCTGCTAAGAAACATAATATTAAATCACGCAGGGCATCTAAAACTGGTTACCAATTGGATAGGGTAAAGCAAAATTGAGTTCTTACATCCGCGGGCAAGAGATAGTGTAGCACAAATTTCAAAGATTGACAAGAATTGTCTTGTGACAACACTGGCTGTTATGTACTGTTGTATGTAAATTAGGACTTTGTTGATGTTCGGACTGATTGGATACTAGTGCTGTGCTGTAGGTAAAGTTACACAGTTTGGATTGCGGATTATTTATGCACATAGGTTATGGAAACTGGATTGTCATGGGTGTCGGATGAAGGTAAGGTATGCAGTATTATTATATTTAGGTTAACAAATCTGTCTAGTCATATTTCTGCTGTTAATGTTTGTTAGGTGGTTGAGACCTGTTAAAAAAGAGAGTTATGTGCTATTTATTTGTGTGACATGGATGTGCCTAAGTTTCATTTTTGTCATCTCATTGTGGATAAAACATGTTGAAATGGAATATATATTTTTAGAATCGAATCAACTTATTTTACTTATCTATCCATCATCATCATCCATATTTCGTTATTAATGTCATAATTGAAAGTAGAGATGGGCCGAGTACTCGTTTGATACTCGGTACTCGGCGTACTCGGCGGGTTTTTTTATACTCGTACTCGGCTCGGTACTCGGTTATTTTGATAACGAGTAACGAGTATTAGACTACACTGGCCCATGTTGAAAAAATATGGGTCAACTGAACCACCAGGAGACCTAGGTAGAACAATATAATGGCATAAAATAATAAGATTCAGCACTATGACGGCACTTGTAAGCTGTCCAACTGAATGCAGGTGAGAATTCAAAAGTACAACCCTCGATTATTTCCTCTTGTCAATATTGGCATGTTTTTTGTACGGCGTTGCGAAATAATGTATTGGAAGCAGTATTAAAATAGTATGAAACTGATGCCGTATAAAAATGGTGAGCCACAAAGTCGGATTTCCTTTTCATTTTCCGACAATAGGGATGATGACAGGGTTAAAAATATATCATTCTAAGTATTCCGTAAGCTAGATTACCTATGGAAAAAAATGAGACACATATTTTTTAGTTTATCAAATCGACAAAGGTACAGATCATCAAACTTCCTGAGCGGGAGCTCGTGACGTCACGTTTAAGTAAAAATTGTACGCAAACGTGACATCACGCGAAACTTTTTGGCTCTGTATTATCGTCATTTTTCGTGTGCCAAATAAAAGAAAAAATATGTGTACAGTATTTTTTGGTGATCTATCTGACGGGCTAAATAGTTTTTTTTTGTCATCTACCCAATTCCCAGGGTATGTCATTTAATTTTTTATGGCACCATCAGTTTCATAGTACCTATTTCAATACTGCTTGGCTATGGCGGGGTGAGGGGTGTATCAACGCGAGCCGATGTCTTGACCGGCGCAAACCTGTTTGTACTTGTTTACGCGCGCGAAATACGAATTTGATTGAATCGAGTTACTCGGCCGAGTACTCGGTTGAAAAAAAATTGAACCGAGTAAAACTCGGAACTCGTTACTCGGCAAAAGTGTTACTCGGCGCATCTCTAATTGAAAGTATTAACTGCTGTTATTTACGAAAGACACCAATAGAGAGATCGCTTTACACGCAGATGTAGCCTGTGTGAGTTGGAATTGGAATTTTTGTACCTGACTTTGGGAAGTCGTCACATTGGCATAGTGGCACTTGTGTCGCCATAACTAGTTTTTATTTCGAAACTAATAAACTGGTAAGTAAATCTTAAATTCTGAAAGATACTTCTCTATAAGTGGACACACTTAAAAAGAGCTCTGGGCGGCTATACGTGGCGGAAATACGTTTGCGCATCTAGTATAGTCAACACATCAATGGCTGGCCGCGCGCTTCATCGCCCCTCTCGCAGGCCTTTTAACTTGCGTCGATTTGTAAAGTATATCATTAAGTTTAAGGGCTATGGGGTAATAAAAGCAACTTGTCAAATACAAATACAGAATTTATTTTGATATTTACATTATTTGCATTTTATTAACAATCAACATCAACAATATTAAATAATTTTTCCTTGTGGTGTGATACATTTCGAACAGTCGAACATCGTCACGCTCCCTGCCTTCCGGGGCATTGTGGTACTAAGTCCCACAACCCTAGTTATGGGGTAAGTGTGACGTAGCGAGCTACACCACCCTAGTGTTGAGTGATGTGACCCTGCGTCACACACCACCCTAGTGTTGAGTGATGACTCTGCGTCACACACCACCCTAGTATTGGGCAAACGTGACGCTTAATCACGGCTCTGGTTGGGCTATGACGATGCAACACATGCCCCCATAGGTTAGTGAACGTGACGTTGCGATAGATGACGGTGGTATTCTGTAAACGATTGACTAGAAGCGGTGAAAACATGGGGCTATGTTATGCTGAGAACAATTTGAGCAACTGCTGAGAAAGCTGTGAGCTTCTAGTGTTGGGTTGCCATAATATTCATGCTCGATTGCGTTTAATCCACGTGTTTTATCGAAACGATAGTAAATTAATTTACAGCGCAGCGTCGACATAAGTAAAGACTCAGACGCATATAACACAAAAATAATAAACGACATGTGAGTAAATTTTTATCGAATCGCTCAATTCAAAGAATTTATAGAAAGGTCGTGGACGCCTTGTCCAATATTGTCCATGTGTTTTACTTGAGACTTTGTATGAAGTAATTTTAATTTGTCAATAATTAAAGTTCTTCGAATAAACGTCCATACAAACAAGGACGAGACGAGCCTTGTGTTGTGGCAACCCACAGTGTAAAATGGCGCCGTTTCGCGCCAATTTCACTTCGCGCCTCGCTCGAGCACTGCGAACAGTTTTCAGCTTCGCAATTAATGTCCAGTATAAAAGGTCTGGATGAGAGCGGCAACAGAGCTCTATTCCTGTCCGCAGTGCTAGAGAGACCGCGTCTAAATTGGCAGACCAATAGTTGCGACAGAGCGATCTGTTGTGTTGCTATTTTTATTTAATTTACACAGTATAAATTTAAATTGTTACAATTATTTACCTCACAGCCATCATTATAATATTGATACTACGTTAATAAAGAGAGGACTATGTGTAACAACACGATAAGATGGCATCAGCTTACAAAAGGGTCTAGCGAACATTCGTAGTTATTAGAGAGTGTAAGATTTATTTATATACGTATATAATACATGAAAAATTCACCATTCCGTTTCTAAAAACGTTAACAACCTCAAGCTATTAGCAATAGTCAACAATGTTGTTAATTCTAGGAGTAATGCACACAGAACATGGATTACTAGTTGCGAATACTCGAATAGGTGTCTCGTGTTTTGTAATTCGATCGAACTAGTGCTCTTAGAGGGGTTACTCGGGAGCGGACATCGCTTAGTTGGTAAAACTAACCTGACTCTATCTTTGGCTAATTCCAATTCCAAGCCATTGGTACTTAGCCGCACATAGGTCGCAACATGCACTACTAAGTATATACCTTAAGTGATATGTGACAATATGTCGACTCGCCTTTAACCCCGCCAAGATCCTCGGTTTTTATAATTCGTTAGATACAAATGGATGAATCGAAATGAGTGAAAGCGCGGACTAACTGACCACCAACGAAATGCCTAACGTATCGTCGCAATAGTTTGTGCGTCTGCCACAATCAACCAACTAACGGTGCAGAACTTCTCGAAATAAGATTATATTAAAATGTTTACATAGTTGCGTTAACACTGCTAAATAACTAAGACAACTTAATCGCGACTTAATTGTTATTGTTACGGCGACTTTCTCAATTTTACGGTTAATGGTCTACCCACGATCGACCCGGTATAGCCATAGTGCATCCATTTTCTTAATGTTCGGCATTCATCGGAATTTCAGATTTTCACTAAAATTATTACAGTCCAGTGACGATATTTTTTTTTATGAAACTGTGCTAATATTGGAGTTAATTCAAAATATTCGATGGTTGTCGATGATTACCGAACGACATTAAGAAAATGGATGCTCTGCAGACGATAGGAAAAAGCTTTATCCAAGTTAGATAAGAATGTTTTGGCTCCGCTTGGATCGTCTTTGTTGCGTCTGTAGCGTGGAATAAATATTTTTTCTATTCTAACCCAACAGTTCAGAATCTCACTGATTTTTATATGAATAAGTAACTGCCATGACGTTACTGATTGATGCCAATGGACCTTCACGTCCCTTAAAGGACATACCTTACTCAATAATTCTAAGTTGGCTTCGATAATCCTCAGTTATAGATTTTTATTTATTTTTTCTAACTCATTTACCCATGTTTATAATAATGATACAATTTAGTGAGATCCTGTCCTGACTGTATGAATACATATCCAAGCGTCCACTAGGTGCGGCGAGGGAAAAGGCTGATAAAAAAATCACGTAACAACTTTAAACTCTTCATGTGTCTTGAAGGGGCCTTTCGCACTAATCAAGTCAATACATTGAGAGAGTTGAAACCGGTATTAATTTAAAGTGATTTCATAAGAAAACCACTTTAAAAAGTCAAACGTAGTGTTCCTAATCTCAATACTTAAGTTCCCACGCCACACCGGATTTTCGACCTTTTGCGGGTAGTACACAAAGGAATAGTAGGCACTGTTATTTACCTATGTAGTGTCAGTCACTAATAGGTTCCCGGCATGCAAGTCTATTCAACTTGACAACTCGAAACTTTTATCCGGCACTAATACTTCATTCTTTATATTAAGACCTTGCTTTGCTCCTAAATTGAATCCTACATGCTGCGTTTAGCGTCCTTCTTCCCAAATAATGTGATGACAGTTTCAAAATAAGACCAACTTTTCGCCAATAATCGTAATTATACAAAATAAGTAACTGAGTCCCTTGAAACTTTACGAGTGAAAAAGGAATTCCTTAGTTGTCCATACTCCAAGATCAATCCTTTTGGAGGTAGGCTTGACATCGTTACTTCAATTTCAATCTGACTGATCTTATTAGAAGACATGCTTACTTTTAAAAGGATGACTTTAATCGCTGTAGGTACTAGTGCCGAATATAAGCTATGTCGTGACAGCACTAACTGTTCCAGTAATTTGTGACGCACTTATGACTACAATACGGGATAGGCGAAGCGAGCCCGCGGTTCATAAATGTATTGAGGTTCGCTGTTACCCCCTTAAAGTTATAGTTGAATGTTATGTCGTCGACGTATGTAACTATTGCATTTAATTATGAAATTATCAGGCCATAAAGTTTACTCATCGGTCTCCACGGTGAACATCGGATTTGTAGAGCATTTTCTACCTAACTTACGTGACGCCGATAGTCTCTTTCCTAAGACCGATGGGTAAACTTTATGGACGGGTACTGTACTGTACTTTTCGGATTAAAGTGATGTTTACAAAGTACGATAAAGCAACCGAATGAGATGCAAGTGTAGATATGCTTTCAGTCTGAAACTGATTATTCGAATAGTAGGCGTGACGACCACTCTCTTTTTGTCTATTATTGACATTTTATATGGCAATAATTGAAGAGAAGAGAGCTAGTTTTTCGAAAATGTCTTGCATCTGTAATATCTATATTGTTCGTAATTTGGAGTGAAAGGTAAACGTTGCTACAAATTTTAAAAGAAATATTATTTTATAAACTGAGGGTAAGAGCGAGTCTCTACGCTAGCGCCGCCTAGCGGACGGCTGCGAATCGCACACGACGCTACTCGGCGGCGCGCGGCGCGGTGCGCGCGCGCTCCGCGGAAGGACACGGCTATATTCTCTCTCGATAAGGCGATTATACAAATTTAAACACTATGTTAAATTGCACACTGATCCACCTCTATAAACTTTTAATTGCGATAAATATTCATAATGCTGTATAAAAATATTAAAGGAAAAAATCGTCATGTTATATTAATCTTATTTAACATTCATATTAATCCAAAATAATAGCGTGTATTTTACATTTTTACATTGAGACGTCCGAACACTATTTCCTAAGTGACATAGACATGAAGCCTAATTTACAACAATCTACACACGATAGTATTGAATATAAACTTTTTAATGTAGTCATAGCCTTCTATTTTAATGCAAAGGAGATGTACTTTGAAAAATCCTTACGTAACATACAAAATTACATTTGACTATATACAACATTCTAGCTAAATCGTTTTAAAAATGTATCGAATGTAGCACGCTGTACTCTACACATTACCCTAGTTTGGCTTCTAGGAGGGCTCCGTAGCATGCGAGGACACTAACGACCAGGTTACAAGCTCCGTTACAGCTAATCCACATTACCAACTATTGAATACATCCGTCAGGGCGGCGCCCTTAAGTAAGAGTAGTTCTCAAGACGGACCGATTGATTTAAAATTTTAATAATTTAACGTGCACAACCTTTTCAAAACTTTATCTAAGATCATTCTGTTGCCGATACGTGCTTGCGAGTGAGTCCTTGCCACGCATATTGCGATGTTGGTAGACAGGGTGACTTACACACGAACTTACGGTACGGAAGCGGGTTAACCCTACGAATGGACCACTAGGGTAAATCTCTCCGTTTAAATAGTCAAAAAAATCGGAACACAAGTTTGGTATCAGTATGATACCCAGTTTGGTAGGACTCGATATTTAGCGGCGTAGATTAGTTTATCAACATTTGACGTCCAAAAGACTCGGGATTTGTAGATATGTTTTACAACATCCCGAAAGACTTTGTACTCTTTTGATGTGTTTTTCCGTAGGATTATGTAGCGGATTATAAAATATATGGCAGTATGTTTGCATTCAATTCCTTAACGAACTAAGAATCAGTTGCTGTCGACCGAGTCAGTCTAAACCGTTCACACGTATTTGGATTCTCACAAGTCACATCACACCCACTACCTAATAGCAATAAGGCCGGCTTTGCCTATTCTATTTGAACGATGAAATGATTTCTATATGGCCACGAATTCGCCAGGCTCAGCGTTATTACTTAACCAAAACAGCCCAATTTTCGACAGCTTTTTTCGCCAAGATCGATTCTTGCTATTCTCTTTTATTCTGGATTCTTTTCGTTATTACCATTAAGGCTTTTAAGGGAAATGTGAGGTTACCAAGGTCTTTTATTGTATTTCCTTCTTCTCAGTCGAAAACATTAAACGACTCAATAGTTCTCTTTGATTTCTTGATAATTGATATTTGTTGATGTATAGGTACTTACTTATTTTGATGTTATTGATGCCATATTGTAGGGAGGTTGGCGTGTAGTAGGTACATTTAATACCGGATACCTAGTATCTATGTACTATTTTTTGTCTACTCAATAGAGAGTGTTGTGTTTCAGTGATTACCAAAGAGGTATCGTGTGATCTCAAATATCGACTTATCACCCTAAAATGCATTTTGTTTAATATTTTCAGTCTACAAGGTTTGAGTTCCGCTCTTAGTTCTGGCAAATTCGTGGCATATCATTATGACGCGACGGTGGGCAACTATGCACAGGATGTTTGATGAAAATTAACATAATATTCTCAACTAACTTTACTCACTATCAGGTAATTGAGGTATTTTTAATTATTATAAATATAGTGCTATTTGCGTGCAAGTGACGCCGTGGCGGACTTAGAGTTTGTTCATTTCTCTATCTACAACATAAGGTTCATCAAACATCTTGTCCTTTGGTTTAGACTTGCACGTAATCTCGATTGTTCTATAGAAATGATTCTATTACTGGCGAGGCGACTGTAACTACAAGTATTTACCTAGAAGTTCTAAAAAGGAACTCTAATCAACTGCACTTGTGTCCAAAATTGATTATTGTAATTCGATCGCTGAACTGTGTAGTCGATTAAAGTTGTCTTATCTAATACATTAAGGGCATTAAACTATGAAGAGTCCACAATCGTCAAAGCACCCGGAGTTAACACTAAATACATCGCAGGCTTCAGAAGCCAGTAACAACGACGTGTCGAAAATAATATCACACATTTACAGCAAAATTACACTTTGCACTGGCGTTGGCGCACCGCGCAGGCGCGCGCGCCGCAGTCTGTGGTTATCTGAATGTGCAGCGCCTCCAGCCACGTCCACCCGTCCCCCGCCCAATAGGAAAAAAAACAAAATAAAATAATGACCGAATAAAATTTTATTAAAAAAATAAACAAAATGTGACTAAAATGAGTAACTAATTACAAACTAAAATGACCAAACCCAAAACCCCAAACCTTTCGACCAGGTCGAAAGGTGAACTAAAGAAATGTCTTAACTAGTGGACATTATACATGTATAAAAAGATGAACCAAAACTAAGCTAAGCAATGGAACTGTATGCAGACTACTACCATAGGTGCATTTCAAGTTTTGAAAAGTTGTGTCTTAAAACTAAGTATAATATAAATATTATAAATGAGAGATTCAATGTGAATCCATATAAAAACAAATTATAAACTAAAACAATAACTTTAACATGGCTTAATCATACATAACACGTACTGTGTGAAGATGTATGAAGTGTCCTCCTTAACAGTATTCGAATGGTATTCGATCAGTCGATGAGAATTGGAAATGCTTAAAGTTATACTTTAGTCCAAAGAGCGTCCCGAATGATTAGAAAGATGCGAGAAAAATTGTTAACTACAGAGAAAGAAATAAACCTATTCTAAAAGAAGAAAGATAATATCAAATAAAACATGCAGTTCCTATACTAAAACCTGTCAGAAATCACACGGTAGTGCAATTAAAAGTTTTAAAGGTTCATTTAATATTGAGCATAATATGTATTACAAATAAAGGTAACATTTACTTACACCATTCTAGACACTTACTTTAATTAATTTGTCAAAACTGTAAAATATAAACCGACTGACCACACTTTTGGAAATGGACTGTGTAGTGTTTCTATACAACAAACATTAGACAGATAATCTGATTTTTTATGGATATTTTTATTTTACAATCGTACATAACCATTTAGAGCTTTAAATTGCCTGATAATAAGAATATCAATTTGAGACAACTTCTGATCATCAATTGTTTATACTTAGATGTTGTGTCAAATGTTAAGAAGGTCCTTGTTCATTGTTTCCAAGCAAATGCCTCAGCTATTAACGCAATTGATTCTGTCAGACAATGTAAAGAGATCGTGTGCGTAGATGAGATAGAGCTTGATTCGATCGAAGACAGTGCCAAGGCTTGTGCTGTGCTGAAAGATGCATAGGAACCAGAAAGTGGTTTTCCCTATGAATCTTCTAAAGTGCATTCGAAAAGTGAAGATTGCTGTGCAGTGTCCATAAAGTGTCAAACATAAGTTACCTAGCCAATCCCAAATGATAACAAAACGAACATAAACAATACACAAATTGCAGATAAACGAGTTATAATCTTTTGTTGAAGGTATCGCCGCAAAAGCTTTGAATTTTGGCTTCAATAATCAAGTTTCCAGAAGATAAAACCAAAGATTTTGCGCAACCTTGCTAAAATAGTATAACTCAATAACTGAAATTGATTGTTTGGGGGGTTGTGGAGTGGCGACGGGCCCTACCGCCTACTGCCGGGTACCGGCTTATATGTAGGAGTAGGGTCCGTCGGTAAGGGCGCTGCACAGCAGTAGTCAGGAGGCGTCGTCCTTGCCGCTCGCGGCGGAGCCAGCGCGCCGCGACGACCGGTACTCCACGCCCGGGTCGAACTGCATTAGGACGAAAACCTGAAACATAGCGAAAACTTAACATCGTGGGTCCAAATACCCAGAAATCCTAGAATACCGTGGATGGAACAGCTTAGAAACAAAGCTTTCCTTTCGAAGTAGTTTTGGTTCTTGAGTAATCAATTTCAACTTGGTTTAAGGAAATGCAAAAAATTACAATCGAAATGTCACTGACACTTTGGAAGATAATGATGAAGAATGAAGAATAATGATGATCAATGAAGGTGTTGATGATTACCTGATCAGTGGGCAGCAAGCTAAAGTCATCCGGCGGATTCGTGATGACATATCGCTTGCTGCTCGCATCGCACGTCGAAGAGGTGTCCCTGAACCGGTAGAGGCCGATGCACAGCATGCCGTAATTCCGCAGCGCAGCTACGAACAAGTCCCCATACTTGCCGGTCTCGCCGAACTGGGCTAATGGCCCATCGTACAGGGAGATCTGGCCTACTCTGCATCGATCCCTGCAAAAGTGACAGCGGCGATTAGAATTCAATTTTGTATCGATGAATAGGCTCCTAAGAGCTCTCTTTTACACATTTTTTTCTCTATATCCTCCCGTATTAAAACGTCGATTTACAAGATGATGCTTTGTAGGAATGGTTTAAATTTAAAGTTGTGAAAAAACTGCCTAACTGTCCTTAATATCTGCTAATATCAGCAAAAGGTTACAAAGTCTTTTTATCTCTGGTGGAACATGGGTTAAAGTACCGGTTTGCTAAGCTCTCAGGTGTGGAGTATCCTCCTCGGAGACCAGCTCCTTCGGCCAGGATCAACTCCAGCTCTGGCGTCGCGCCACCCGTGATCAGCGACCGGATCAGCGTTAAGGCATTCTGGTTGAAATACGTCTGAAACAAGAATTGGAAATAAAACATCGAAGTTCAACATTAAAACCGACGTAATTGTGTGTGTAGAGTACGTCGTTATTGTAATTTATGGAGCGCAATTATCGGTAGCGGTAGCAACGACATTACAATTTGAGAACGGGGTTTATTACGCTCGTGGCTCGTGGAACACTTTCTGAGTTCACTAACTTTTTCTCGTACCTCGTTCATGCTCGCGTTTACAAGACATCTTAAAACTATATTGTGAACCAATCTTATAAGATCTCTATATTTCATTATTTGTTTGTGATGTAGCAACACCTGCCACTTCCTGTCGTAACTTCTTCCGTACCAACCATGTGCTCCTAAGATAAATTAAAAGTGCTTCAATATATTTGTTTTTGAAACAATACACGAGATACTCGTATCGAAAAGTCTTCCTAGTCGTCTATCGTCTCATTTCCTGCGCTGGTGCTCCAAAGACCGACTCTGCACTGCAACATCGACCAAGTTACTGTAAGAGTTGTACTTGACTATTCATTTCGATGGAACCTTCGTTGAAGGCATTTGGGTAAAAAGTATAGAACTCACAGTGGACATAAGCGAGTCGAGCACGCTGACGGCAAAGGCAGTTCCGCACGCAAACGGCTGCGTCAGGTACAGCTCCGTGTCAGGATCGTCGTCATCGTCCTGATCCAAGAACTGTACGTTGCTGTCGTTCACGAGCTCTGTGACACAGATAATACACGTTATAGTAGAGAAAACTTGTTGGAAAATAGATTATCTACTATATAAAAATAAGTCGTGTTTTCCTTCCTGACGAAATACCTCCAGAACGCACGAACCGATTTGGCCAATTCTTTTTTTAAAATGTTCGTTGAAGTTCAGGGAAGGTTTGTAAGATGAGAAAGTGTGGAAAAAAATAGTGTAACATACTAAAAAACTAAAAAATCGTTCTCCCATACAAATTTTTCAACTCCAAAAAACAGTAAGCGCCGCAATATTTCATACATCTTACGCGTTTTTATTAAAACCTTCTCTATTTAGCTCAAGAACGACGGAAGCGCCGCTGATTTTCATACGTCTCCCGCTTTTTTGCGAGTAAAATAGGTACTTTATATTATTCAGCACTAATGTCGTTACGGCGAAAGTTACTTACATTTCGTTAATAAATTAACCCTTATTCCCTAAGATACGCGGCTGTCAAAACTTATACTGAACTGACAAATTTTGACATTATTTACGGCATATTATCACCAGCCAGCTAGCCACTTGGCCACATAAAACCTATTTGGATGTTTAGATGTTTTGATACATTGTTGGTTTATGAATAACTAGCTGTGCCCGCGACTCCGTCCGCGTGGATGAGTGACTATTCCCATGCTATTCCCCCCCGTTTTTTCCACATTTTCCAATATTTTCTTCGCTCCTATTAGTCGCTGCGTGATGTTATATAGTCTAAAGCCTTCCTCAATAAATGGTCTAACCAACACACAAATAATTTTTCAGTTCGAACCGATAGTTCCTGAGATTAGCGCGTTCAAACAAACAAACAAACTCTTCAGCTTTGATTCGTCAAAGAAGATTAATTGTCTTTTTACTATTTACTAAAACGCCCTCGAATAGCGCGCAAAATTAAAATACACATACATACGAGTAATATTATAAATGGGAAAGTGTGTTTGTTTACTTTGTTTGTTTATCAGTCTTTCACGGCTAAACGAAGCGACGTAGTGACGTGATTTTTGGGTGGAGATAGTTGAAGGGATGGAGAGTGACATAGGCTACTTTTTGTCTCTTCAAAACTCCCCATTTCACTAAAGTGAGAGGTGGAAGTTTGTGGAGAATACCGCAATTTTATATGTAGAAAGCTATAAATTGGTATATGGGATGAGCTATCTCTTCTGTGCTACCCCGAAATTAACGCGAGCGGAGCCGCGGGCAAAAGCTAGTACAACATATTTGTGTTTAAAAATTAGCTCGTCAGAGGATTCAGTTCCACTGTCACATTTTTTGTATGACATGTCGTAAACAATTCCTCATCCTTACCCACCGAATGGTGTGGAAGTCTGACGAAAGCTAAAATGTCGCGAAAAGTACTTGGTGGAAGAGTACCTGGTATACCAGATAGTTTAATCGCAATTTATCGTGATTAGGAACCTTATATGTGTAGCGCCACCTATTGTCAAGTACTTAGTAGAACTGCTTCCACAAACGTCATCAACTATCAAAGTGTTCTACATCGCACTAACAAAGTTTCGAAGATCGGTTGCATAAATGTATCTTTCTCTGGGGAGTTTGGTTCCCAGGTTATGCCAGGAACCAAAATCCCCAGAGAAATCATCTGCCTGGAGAGGTGGAGAGAGATCTCTCTATTGGAATCTTTTCCACAATGGGTCCCTACATATCGGATAGAAAAGTGGAAAGCTTAAGAGAAGGATTTACCAGTAATCATAGGCACATTGGCACCGTAGACCGACCCTCGTCGCTGCAGCGGCACGGGCGCTGGCGGCCCGCCCGGCGGCGGCTGCGCAGCCGTACTGCCGTTCGTGCCCACCCCCCCGCTCAGGACCCCTATCGTATCGTCGAAAGTCATCGCCTTGATGTTCAGCGAAGCCAGGATAGCTTCCTTGTCGGCCAGCGTTGGATCGTCGTTGGACGGGACCTTTGCCGAGAGTATACAGCACATGTCGCAAAGGTTTACGTTCACTGCACGCAAGTCGGCTCGGCTTAGCGGTGAACCCTGTGCGAGAAAGATCTTGTTGAGGGAAGAAGAAGAGTTTTTCATTACAAGAGCTTGGTTCGAAATTGTGTGCACGTCGATTATTCGCTAAATTGTTTTTAACAAAGACTTGAACTTTTTAGTGCAAATTAAGTCTGTCATGTCGAAGAACCTTTACAAGCCGTTATTGCTAAAGATACTACCTATCATGATTCGGAATCATTCACCTATAAACGTATATGTGTGAAACTAAAACCAATGCTGCTTTCAAGGCATTTATGCATTTGTAACATCGCTGATCATTTTGTGTAAGTATAAGGGCGCTGTGACCCTCTTCTCATCCCGAATTAAAAATGGCAGAGAAGTTCGTTCGAAAGCTTTAACCGATGTGTAACCCCTTTTTATTCCTCCTTCAAACTCATCACATTTTACGTAGATATTGTCGTGATTTAACAGTTTACTCAGTAATGTACTTATTACACTAAAAAACAAATGCCAAACTTACATTCAAAACAGAAATCTTGGGCAGATTCTGTAACATCTTCCATTCTCTCCTGATGTAGTCTACACTCCCGACTATCACCACGTGTTTCAGTTCGTGATAGTGGAAGTTTGAGGCTCGGAGCGGCATCACGAGGTTCCGGAGCCCGATGAGCGGCGAGTCAGGGTCCGCGAACAGACAGACCACCACGTGGCCATTGAGTACTGTCATCGCCGCTTGATTTCTATCCTGGAGGTCCAAATAGAGTCGTATTAGATCCTGTGGTATAGGATAAGATGTCCTAAATCATTTTTGGTGCCAATGCCAGTGTTTGAGGCGTTCAGTGTTCTAGTTCAGTTGTATAGAGTGAAATCAAACTGATGATACAAAATTAGTGCTTCTTACTCAGTTAATGCTACGAGACACAATGCAGTATTTCAATTCTTGAAATCAGCTTGGTCAAATTCAGGATATTCGTTCGGAATTAAATTACGACCTCAATGTGTGGACACCTCAAATTTAACACAACTGATTAAAACAAATGAGTTAGCGCATATCATTGTCCAGCATTAGCTGAGTGAAACACTTACTTTGTAAGTATCACCATTTTGATTTCAGCCTGTATTTCTCAAAACAAACATAGACAACTTTAGTATCTGTCGTCTGTTTGATATTGTTTCATACCTTAATACAATATCTACCTATTTTTTGTTATTTAAACAATCAAACTACAAATGTCAGAAACCACGTACTAATATACAATCCTCTAGATTCTTCGCGGGGCTCCAGTGGAACATGCCCGTGGAATCGTATTTCATTTCAGTCTTCTCGAAGTCGAAATCCTTCGACTGATCGTCCGCCAGGCCGGCTGGCAGACTAACACCGTTGCTGTTCTGGTTCCCGCCACTACTCCGACTCGTCGGCCTGGGAATACAAAAGACGATTTCAAGGAACGGTATTGGTCGACCTTTGGCAGGAGTTTTATGGACAAAGCTGATTGGTAAGTTGGAACGCCTCTTTGTTTTCTGATTGGCTACAGAGCTGGCGCTCAAAGTTTCAAGATGTTGACAGTGCCGGTGATTGTGACTAGGTTTTTTATTTTATAGTGGCGCTATTAAATGTGAGTGATGTTTTATTTAGGATTAAATTACAAAAATCGAACATCGAACATTTTATTATTCATAGAAGAGTGAAATTTTAGCTCTTTATTCTGATCAAGTGATTTTTTTAAAAGTAATTCTCGTTCTTAGTTATTTCAAACGGATTTGCCCTGTATTCGGATTGACTAAAAAGCGGATAAGAATTTTAATCAAGTCCGAATATTAATAAAGTGGTTCCTTATTGACTTAGTAGTTGATTATTGTGTTGGGCACTAGTACAGGCAAGATAATTAAATTAACGGGTCCCGTACATTTCCGTTACTAACTAACTACGGACTAAATATTTAGAATGAAATTGCTCTTAAACTTCTTGTCATGCCTATATTTTGAACAAAATTATAGTATGTTCGATTTTTATAATTATTTTGTTGAATACTAAATAAATTAAAGTGAAGAATATTAAATTGAGTTAGTTATAGTTTATGCATATTTTATAATAGTGAAAGCATTAAATAAAATGCTACCTACTTAGTGCTAAAGTTAAAGAAATATTTTACAAAAAATATCTACTCATTTACAAAACATGGAAATAAAAGCCGTTTTTCTAATAGTTTTAGCAGTAAGGCCAAAGATTTTTATCTTAGACGTGTTTTCATTAGGCTTTATTTCTATGTTCGTTGAAAATATAAAAATTAAACTAAATCTTAGAAATATTGAGTTTCCTTATGGATAAAGTTAGTAATTTAATTGTGATAGATGACAAATTCTACCAAGACAATTTAATTTGATATTAAACAAAAATATGGACCAACACATGCTTTCTACTGACATACGGTGCCGTGCTATTTGTATGTGCATTTATACAAAAAATTTACAGATAGGTAAACCTCATAAAAGTATCAGAGTTGAATGTAGTTTTGTTCTACTTTTAAAAAGTAGGCCTGTTCCTATTTCTCCTTAGTTTAAGTACGACCACTGCGTCCTAATTAACGTAAAGTTAACATTTTTAACTATAATAATAAAGAAAAAAGTGGTTTCAGACTATTATCTGTCTGAAGAGTCTTTGTGTGACTGCATTTCAACTGCATTTTACTCAATCGATTTCTATAAAAAGTTAAAACTTTCTTAAATTAACGCGCTGCGTATTTAGCACGTTAAGGGGCCATTTGACTAGAGAGATGTAGACTTTACCTATCTAGACGAGCGTGCGTGGCTACGCTAAGCCTACTGGAACATTTTTTTACTGTTTAAAGGCATATGTTAAAAAAGTCTGGCCCAAGCTGTCTGCGCATCATGTTCTCAACCAATTAGCAAGTAGATGACATACATTCAACTCGAATACAGTTCAAAATCTAATGCACCTGCTTCAAATGTAAACTACCCTACATAAACTAAAACGTATCCAAAGCAAGCTAGCTAGGTATATCAACTGTAATATTATCGCATCATTACATAGTCAAAGTCAAACTACTTTAATAAAAGTTCTAGCTGATATATAAGTTTGAATTACATGAGCTTTTTCACTTCGTAGGCAAGGTGGTACGCTTGATAATTCGTGTCCTGTTCCGGTGGATTCCTGCAACACGCCCAAACAGCTCCGTAGCTTTAAGGCTTGCGACCAGTAAGTGCGAACGAGTTGATGAATAATGGAAATCAGTTGGCACAATCCATTGTCAGATCCCACTTCTGAATCTGAGCCACACGAGGCCTTATACAGTATCGCCAAAATTTATATAGAGTTCCAAAGGGCAATGGTCTTGTGGGATTTTGTCGATACCGATTTGCATTATACATTTATAAACATTCATATCGTGTACACAGTGCACATAGTGCCAAACATAAATCTCGTGACAACAAAAGAGGATATTATAGGCGTTGCTAATCTCGGGATCTAAACAAGCTGCCGAAGTTAGAAAGATAAGGGTCCAAGGGTTTTTAATACGCAAATATTAATTCATTTTTAAATATATTAAATTTGTACTTAGGTTTTATAAAGCTGATGTTTTACAGTTAACACAAATACAATGCGCGAAATCGCTTGATGTTATAGATTCTTAAAGCAATCGATAATTGGCAGCCCTAGGTTCATCCACACATGACCACAACCAATCGAAAGCGCACTGAGTACACACACATACAAAGCACAATCGATCTCGAGTCAGGGCTGCCACTGTTGCAAGGTTGTGTTAATTCTTTGTGTGTTTTTACTTACGTGTCAGGTGGCGCTCTGTTGACGTTGGGCTTGACCTTGTTGACTTGCCGCGTCGTCGTGGTGTTCATTAGTTGGTTGGCCATCGGTGACAAAAGAGCAGTCGGGGCCGCGCTTCTATGGTTTCTGTTTATTACTGGAAAACGTACATTCAAATTGAAATTTATCTAGATACAATTTATATTTTTTTTATTTAAACTGCTCGATGGCTTTGGTACTTACAACTAATGTCTTCCCCTCGCTCTCTCGCGATTTCACCTGGAAAGGCATAAGCAAAAATAAAATAAAGTGTTGATACTGGCAAATGAAACGTTAGTCAGGTTTTTGTTAGTGCAATATCAGTTTCAATAGTTGGATCTTATAGGTGCTCAATTTAATTGACTCAAATCTTTAATTGACTCAAGGAGTGAGTTTAATCAAATATTTACATTAATTAGGTATCTTAAATACTTGGGGATTAGGTAATGGAAATAATATTTCAATGTCTACAACAAAAGCGCATCAACGAAGCATTCAAGGGCACAAAAATGTTAAACGGATGCAATGCCTGGCGGAGGGTACAAACCAATGAAACATCCGCTTTAGAGTTAACCAAGAAGCGCAGGTCGATGGGGTTTGCAATATTTAACTTTGTTAACGTGATGCAAAAACAATAAACAATTTTTGTGAGGAAACGAATCAAAAATCAAAAGTTATGGATCACAGTCCTTTAGAAGGGACAATCGCAATTCCGCGTTCTACAGTTCAGCTGGGATCATGCTTGATGAAAGCTTCATAAATCCGCGTCTTCATTTCCTTCAGTGCTCGCTATGAGAATGCGTGATAAAGCAACTAAGTGCAGGGCACCTTCGTGGACGAAGCACATTGCTGGTCGCTCATGGAGAAGTGGGCCGATGAGAAAATTAAAAAAAATAAAACACTCAGTCTGTCATCCCGAGATGTACCTCGAACATGGACCTTCTTGGGCAACTCTGGCGGCGTGAAGGTGGGGGGAGGATGGTGGTCATCTGCAAAACATCAGCACAAATTCGCATTCCGATACACCAATCAGTCAACGATATAACCTACTGGCACGTCGCAATCGTACAGCGAGTGGCCGATAGTCATCATAAGTTCAGAGTCCAGTAACTCATTCAGTTTCACTTCAAAAGCGCATGTGCAAAATTTAAGCTGACAATTGAGAATATTATTACAACATCGAATTCAAAAATGAAACCGAATACAGTTACACAAAATAGTATTAGTTCATTATTAATGATAGATAATTAATATAGTAATAAACAGTAACACGACACAACAATTTAATCAAGACAAATACGACCACGTGCAGCATGCAAACCAACTACCACACAGTAAATAAAACCATCTAGACAAGCTCTAGTCTAAATAAACTACTTAAACGTATCAATAGACTTAATGAATTCATAATCCTACGTAATGAGATTAAAGCTAATGTAAGAGGAAAATGATAAAATGACTAAGGGGCGTAATTCACCAGGAGATGGCACCGAGCGTACTAACGTTGTAATTAATTAGGCTAAAGCGGTTAACGGTTTCCAAGGTTTTATCATAATGGCTGAAATAATTACTGTTGAGATGATATACCAGTTACTGGCGGACCAAGGGGGCGCCGCCGCGGTCCTGGAGCTACCGGCAGGGCCATCTAACTAAATTAAACATTCCCTATGCAGGGTCTTTACATTAAACATGTTCTCAATTTCGAAAGCAGATAATAAATTACACTTCACAACATCAATATCAGAGGGGCTATTTCGATGCAATAATCAGGAAAATACTCCTAGGAAAATATTCAGAGATTTTTATAATTATAATAACAACAACACCAAAATAAATAAACGACATCACAAATGTCTTTCCATGTTTTAGTTCCGCTAATAGAGAGGCAAACATCTAACTGCTGATGCACATAGAGTAACGAATCAGACAAGACAATGATACAGGACACGAGATCGCTATGTGTCGTCGCCAGCGGCTGGCGCGCGTCGCCCATAGAACATCACATCGACATTTACACTGAACCTTAAACATCTGGGTTACGTACTTGCCCGGCCAACCATCTGGACGGCTCGTACGCCCTTCCTGAACGTAGCCACTGAACCGAGAAACAATACGATTTAAAGGGATTACTTATTAATATTAATTATTGAGTCCAAGTCGGGGGCCTTACACAATGATGCAAATTATAGGCACTTATGCAGACAGAAATGCAAAGCTGATGTGTCTCCTTGACTTCTGGTAGAGTTTGAGAATGAAAAAGAATTAGATGGGAAACGCCTTGTTGCAATTACGGTAACAGCGTTGGAACAGTTTGCCTAAATGTATACTGGTATCAGTGCTAGTCACAGCTGCAGCAGACGGTTAGGCTTTGCTAGAAATCAAAACGAGGTCAGTATAAATATAGCACCTTAAATATAGCCTACAACTCGACCGCCAACGTGAGCAGTGGTGGTCAGGGGGAGGGTGGTATTGACCAAGCCCCTGCAAGCCAGTTTGTATTTATTACATTGTGACCATAGCCTTGCTTTGCTAGTCTAGAGCGCTGCGTGTGTCTTTTATCGTGATTAGCGAATAAGGGTCTCCAAGATACATTACGTCGGTCATGAGCAATGGTTAGTTGATGCAAACAAACTAAACGTGTTGTGAGGTACGGTAATAGTAATAGCTTTTATTTTAGCTCCGTACCGTCGAGACAACCTCGATATGAATTAAGATTTTGTTTCACCATCCCAGTCTGCATCATCATCATTCCAACATCTGTAAAAATTCAAAAACTGACACATACGAAGGTACGCTCCTGTCTCTTCTGTTGTGGGATCACTCGGTTATACAGTTTGGAAGGATCAGATTTGTAGCTTTCTTCTTCGGACCAATTTTGGGTCACAGCTTGTGCAAATCTGATTCCACCAAAATGGCTGATGATGTAATGGAATAGCGACGCCGTTAGGTCCCCGCCCTTGCGTTAGTCACTGTCATTAGCACAGACAAGCCGGAACTGTTCTCGAAAGTCTTTCATTGTTTTATTTAGCTCAATCTCGATGAGACGAATATTTTAGCACTTCATGATTATCTTCACACTCTGACTTTTCTGAGACATGCTTTCGTGGACTCACATTTACAGACACAATAAACTAAGTGTTTTAGGATACATGACGGTGCAAATTTTGCCGCGTGTGAAATAAAATTCTACAAATATTTAATGTTCCTATTTACATGCAATACTTATAATGTCTGCTCTGGGCTTTGAAGTGCATCATATCAATCTCACTAACTCTAGCATTGGTATATACCGAATTTAAATCATATCGTTATGAATACCACGTTTTAATTTAGGCCTTTGATTCTTTGTTTAAGTATTCCAGTCCCTGATTCCGAATCTGTTTTAGAGTAAGATGATGGCTGTTTGTATTGTATGATGCACTAAATCCTCTCAAGATTGATCCAAACCAGTACATAGCGAGAATCTCAAAAGGCATAGAAAAATGGTGAAGTGTCAGAGTGCTTGATCCTATCGTGGCATTAACCATTCACGAGCGAGCGGACATACACAATGATCGCTAAATATAGGGTGTGAACGAGCACGGGTCAAGAATGCCTTGCAGCCGTTCCAGTCTGTGAGGTACAGGACGCAACACCACTAAAGCAACTCAAAATTATATAGACACGAAAAATAATCGGAAAACGTCAATTTGTGAGGTTAGGTGTTGTGCAAGTTACCTAGGTCGGCTCCAACCTTCCGCTGGTGCGCGGTCACTAAAAGTTCAGCCGAACAATATTCGATTAATGTCTCACAGAAAAAAGGGTAAACAGTGTGAAGTCGATAGCAATTCTGCTGTGTCATCGTGTCCTTATGGTACAGTGTTAGACATTGTGACAATCATCGAAAGAGTCAAGAGACGGTGTTCATTTGTGACAATTATCTACAAGACACAGTCCGTGAACATTTATTGTTTCCCAGAAAGAATGTCACAGAATCGATTGTTAGCTATCAATTAGTCATTTGCGTAAAACGTCTGAACCTACACTTTCCACAGAAGACAAGCTATTTATAAATGTTTTAGATATTTGAATTAAACTAATGTAAAGAAAATGATCTTACAGTTTTTGCATTTGCATTTCTTGATGAGTGTTTCGTCCTTGATGTCCTCGTGGCAAGCCTTACAGTAAAACCAAGCCCTGAAAAGAAAAAAGAAAATTTCAAGCTTACATTAAATACTGTTTCTCGCACCGATGTTAATCGGGAATGAAACAAATTTCTTTAGATCACTAGCTAGTAGCAAATCTCTTTCCTTTATTAGCTAAGTACTTAGAAAACTACAAATGGAACTTATTGGATATTATGCATAACATTTACGCATAGAATTCCCTCTCGTGGTGTCAGGTTTAGAATAACATCGTTTCATTTCATTCGTGGACGTTCTTAGAACTAATTGAGTAAATAGATTTAGGTATGGATCTGGTCCCCATTTCGGAATACAGCCGTGATTAATTGTCTAAACATTCGAAGTAAAAATTGGCGTACCTTTTAACCTCATCCGCAGACTGCGCGATGAAGAACCCCTGCGTGTTGGCGTGGATCTTGGCACTCCGCGGGTTGATGGAGATCTTGCTGTCAGCTCCCTCCTCCCCCTTGATCTCAATCGCGAGGAGCAGCAGCTTCAGCTTCGTGAAACACAACCTGGCCAGACAATTGACGTCACTATTATCAGGGTCAACCTCGACATTGTGATCTTGTGTATGTTCAAAGTTATATGCATTCTCGTTTAGTGGCGTCGAGTTACAGATTTGTTATAAGAAAACTTTGATGTCATGCGTATTAACGAAGCAAGGGTCGATCAAAAGTATTCACCAAACTACTTACTTTTAAATAGAAATCTGGTTATCATGCTTTTACGTCAAACTATTGGATGTTGTGTTCTGTTGTGGATTGTAGTGATGTGTGAGTGTAAAGTGTAGGTTAAGCGAATGTACGACATCGAAACACATCAAGCCATAGAGGGCCAAGCGGTCCATGACAGTGAGTTGGTAAGCGTGCTCTGTGATGAGATTCAAAACCCAATGGGAACCTTACAGGAACGGATCACAGGTTGCTGATTACCTTATTGGTTTTGAGTCTTCGATGAGTAGCTGCTAATGAGATATTGTTTTGTCTAAACTGTTACATGTAACCAAGTGTAAATGTCATCTATGCTCTGGGATTATGTTTTATTGTTATTTACTGCACTGAAATAATGTTAAATGTAGACTAGGCTGAATCACTGATTCATTTCTACGTATAGAAAAACAAAATAAAATAAGTTGTAGGTTTTGTGACGAGGAAATATTAAAAGTCAAAGGAAAGCTACGTTACTGAAATAATATTAAAGTAAAGAAAGACTACGGATACGATTTCAAATAAATACATACCACTATAATTTCTAAGGTTATTTACCCATTCAACATGCACATAAGTATTAACTGGAAGGAAATAATTTTGTTTAGTTCTAGTTCTCGACAACCTACGAACACGTGATCTAAGGTTGCCAAAATACGGTAGTAGTGCACATTCAGTTAGCTAGGGTACAGTGGGCACACATCGTCTACGGTGCAGGGCGGTGCAGGTGAGGGTTGGGGAGGGGGTCTTACTCGCTCGCCTGAGGGAAGCTCATTCCCGTGAATGAGGTGGACAGAGTCTCCGTGTACATCTCGCAGCCAGTACCCTGCAGGTAATCATTCTGCCAAGCTTGTGTGTCGGGGGACTGCAATCAACCAATAGGAGACGCTCAAGCTCGTGCTATGTTAGTCACAGTCACCCGCAGCTCCCAATCGGCACCCCACAACTCGCCCAGCCCAGCCCCTCTGTTAAAGTCCATCTATATTAGGCCTCATCCACACACTCGGTTATTCTACGGTAGCCCCAGGCGGGAGTTACCACCTATATTATTGATATTTTCAGTGCAGTACTCAGGCATATCGAACACTGTGACTGGGTAAGAACATCGATATTGATAATGACATTTTTCAAGCTTGCAAATGAAGTATTAAGATCAAAGAACACTAAAATGATTGGAAGAAGCTATGCGGTTGTAGTTGGTTAGTGACGTCCACCGTCAGAGACCCGGGGGATGGATGTGGAGCTCAACACAATGTACAGTATAGGAAGGTGGTGTGTGACGCTGTCCATATCTCGGCCGGGTAGCCACCGTCCGACGCCCACTTACTCTGCGGCCAGTTTGAAGGGCATCCCAACAAACGTCGTGCTTAGCGTCTCCGTGTACATCTCCATGCCGGTACCGCGCATGTAGTAATAAGTCCACTTAGCCATGTCTTGGGACTGTGGAAATGCCGCAAAAAGCAAGTTAAAGAAGCACGCTCGGAGATCGCAGCGCTGCTGTTCGGATGTTAGCGAAGTTTCTGAAGTCTCCGAATGCGCTTTATAGTCCAGTGGCTGGAATCATTTTAGTTTTCATGTTACAACAGTTGTTTATTTTTGGTTAAATAAGGATTAATGTGTTTTCAATGTATGCTCAAAGATTAGAAACGTTTAACGGTTCATACGTAATTTTTCAAAAGTTGGCAATTGTGTAAACAGGAAAGTGGAAGAAAAGGGTTGAGATGTATCGGTGATCAAGTTTGATACGGAGAAACTACAGAAAATAGGACAGCTAAGTTCTATTGAAAGATACCGTACGACTGGAGAGTTCAGATAGCGGTATCAAACAAGGGAAGAGGGAACTCAGCGGAACGACTACAGAGGGCTGAAGTAAACTGCGATAGGACTAAAGATTATCGTAAGAAGTCGATTCCTGCTTTCAGTACACCAGTAAACGAAGGGTGGAGGAGACCTATTTAAAATAACCTTATGAGGACGAATAGGCCATCTGATTCTTTTAAGTATAGGCTTAGCCCCCTTAGATGCGTTTGTATGTACGCGCAAAACGTTTTCCAAGAAAAAAAGTTGAAAAAAAGTCTGACAAGCTTTATGATTCATGTTTGAACACCCATAAAACTGTTAAAACCGACTAACATAACTAATTATTGAGGCATACATTCATGCTTTTGTAAAAATAAATTACATACCTTTTGTCCAGAAATAAACAACATCAGTAATTTATTTTTATTTTTGTTATTTTAATGGTACCCACCACCGAACTATTTAGAGCTGAATCCCACTATTTTGGTGACGAGTGCGCGTTTGACTGTTAGACATTTGAACATTAATCTCAGTTGAGTGTCAAAAGTGTTGACAACTTTAGTACATTGAAATTAAATTTAAATTGGTAATTTGTCTCCGCGACCATTTCAATAAGTGGATTCCGCTTCTAGAATTTTTCATCAGAGGATTTGGTATTATTTGTAAGTTCAAAAGTTTCTTACAGTTCCCTTGTATCTGGGAGGAAACTTTTGGACTTGCCATAGATATTTGTGAACAGATTGGTGCTGACCGTCTTGAAACTCCTCATGGCGAAGAGATTGGCCATCATAGTGGAGAAACCTGGGGCGAGGCAGCTCTGTGCGATGAAGCCAAGCTTGAGTTCCGCAAGACAAATCACGTCGTCTCCCTGCTTCCAGTCCCACGATGGAATGTTCAGAAGGTAAGCCTATAATGGACAAAACAATTGACACTCATAGTGAAATAAAACGGATATAGAGATCGCTCAACATATTTCGGACCAATTTGTGACCTATCATCAGTTTATAATTGACGATGCTATTAAAATCTATCGTAGTTGACTTGTTTTTAGGAATATGAATGATATATTATTACTGGCAGGGGACTTCCCATCCTTCAAAATAATAACCAATTCATTAATAGCGGGCGCACACAGAGAGCGGTCAGGAGTTCCGCGTTCTGTTGACCGCTGACCGCTCAAGAGTTCCGACGCACACAGGCGGCGTTCAAATTCTTGCGTTCTAGTTTCGTTCGTGTCTTCGTACATACAACATGTCACTAGAGAGTTCATTTATCGACGAAGAATTATTGTTTTGTGGAGCTTAGAAGCTTCTAAAAGAAAAAGAAAGTATTGGGTGCACCCTATTAATATCACCCGAGAAGAACAGGGTGAATTTAGTAGTATTTTTCCGTATTTTTCAAGATGGAAAACTATTCTATGTTTATTTGCGCAAGTCGATAAATAGTTTCAATTAAGTGTATTACATCTTGAAACCTCATATTTAAAAACAAAATATTAATTGGCGAAAGTGTGTTTCAGCAAAAGAAAAGCTGGCTAATCTAATCTAGATCTTATCAAATCTAATCTACATCACTTAAAATCGTATAAATAAACTCCTTTCCCTAAGTAATTCAATTAACTTCTCTGTATTTGCAACCTCCGACATCCCGGAGTTCTGCGTTCTCTGTCTCCGCGGCAATAGAACTCTCTGACCGCGGCGTTCTGCTTTGACCGCCACGGTCTGACCGCCCGCTGTGTGCGTTGTCGTTAGAGATCGGTACGTTCGATAGAACGCAGAACTCAGAACTCGGAACTCGGAACTCCTGACCGCTCTCTGTGTGCGCACGCTATAAGATCAGTTGTTATTTAATTACGAAATTATACTACAAAGTACTTGAAACTGGTAAGTGACGAAAATATTACAGACTGATTCCTACTGAGCAGAGAAGTAATGGTTCATTATAATAACTTTACTAATAGGATATTGAACATAGTATCGGCTTCCACTGACCTTATTATGATACTGCATCAGCTGAATAATGACCCTGATGTCGTCGGAGTAGTTTTTGATGGAGATGACCCTCATGATGTTAGCCGCGTCTTCAGCGTCAGGATCCTGGCAATACTTGTTGGCTAGCACCAGGCAAGCATCAGCTTCGTGAACCTAAACGGTAGACCGGTTAGTAATCGGATTGACTTTAACTTGGTTTAGGAAGTCTGATTTAAAGGCAAAAGGCATTTACTTTAAATTGTATGTTGTTACGAAAATTAAATATTTATGTTTCAGGTAGAATGTGAATTGTATCCAGTTTAGGTTGGAAGTATTGTGTAAAATTCTTAGACTACAATAACAGTGAAAGAAGCATGAAAGAACATGCAAAACAAAACAGGTAGAAATGAACATTGGGATTACAAAATAAAAACTTTTCTTGTATTTGTATTACTAGGTAATGTTATAGTCAGGTAGGTACGCAATGTTCACTTCAATAAAGGAAAAAGCAGGTGGGTGTTGGAAGTGAAGTTCTATAACAACTGACTGACAAAACGTGCAAATTTACAAACAAGCCATGCATCGACATCTAGACTTACCGTAAACATTCGACAGTATCGATTATCGACAACTTTACTCGCAACTACAAAAGAGAGTTAATTTTGAAACGGAAATCCTTTCTTCAGCAGCCATTAATGCCAATGTTCACCGATGGGAAGTTAACAGTGTAAATCGACAACGAGAAAAGAGAGAGCATTCCGGCAGATCGCGCTGTCGATCTGTCAGTATTGCTTTGAATCCCGATTAGTTAGCGTGTGGATCAAAGCGCGATGACGGTAAGGCTAAAGTTGTTAGTACACAAGTCGGCGATATCGATGTTTAGGTTATGAATACACGAGCCATCGCATACAACACCCATTATTGGTACAGACAGTTAGACACATGGAGCCGGCCGGGCGGACGGGCCGGCGGAACGCCGTGGGACGGAGTCTTAAGAGCAAGACGCTCGGACCCGGGCCGAGGCGAGGGCCGGGCGGTCTCGCTGTTAACACCCCTGCGCGTCATGCGAGAGCCGGCTCGGCGGTTACTAGCGATAGCCACGCACATATAGCGCTCATGACACAAGAAGGGATCTGTGGGTACACCGCTCCAACAGAACAACTCGGATGGTCAGTGGACGAGCATCGCTCTACGACTATAGAAAAGACAGTCTGTACATCTTCAAACCGACACCACGCCAGAACACATTTCGCGGATTCTACTTACTTTTACCCTCTGTAGGTCGATTGGATTCATAATGGTGCCTTGAAAGAATTCCACAGTGGTAAAGTGTCTCTTGAACAGGCCTTCGAGCTCCAGGTCTGGCGGTTTCCTGTCATCAACGCTCAGTTAGCACTAGGCCAGGACAGTCCGCCGCCTGTCGTGGGCCGACCTTACCATGCATACTATGTACCAAAATACGCAGTCGTGGGGCGGGGCGGCGGCGCCGAGCGCCCGCGCCGGGCGCCGCCGCCCGCAGTGATAAGCCATGATTGCATCAAAAGAATCACAAGATAAATTTACCAAAGTGATAAAATCCTACTGTGACTATGAAACAGCACCTTTGATACAGAAGAAAAAGATCTGTCTTATGCACATAAATAAATAAAATACTGTTCACGAAGACGGTTCAATGATAACGTGGCCGTGCGAACTAATGCCTGCTAGTCGGTGTTACTCTAACCTTGACTCGCTCAAGGTCGACGGCATTCATCATTGTACCCTGAAAAAACTCCACGGTGGTGTAGTGACGCTTCAGCAGGCCCTCCAGCTCTAGGTCGGGCTCTTTTCTGTAAGGCGTCGCGTGATACACCGCGTCAGCTTGCGTGGCAATAGGTACGGAGCACTCAGCATGTTCATACATGTCGCAAGTGGCTCCATCAACTTCCATTCTATCTCTCTTGCATTTACATCAATTTACTTTTTGCAAAAAGTCATTAAGGAAATTTTTGAAAGACATCGGTTTGTAATTATTTGTCATATTATGCAACAAAGTTATGGTGTCACACTTATGAAATTATTTGAACTAATTAATGACTTTTGGCGTAAACGTCTTAAAAATATGACTGAATAAGTTCGCTTTCGAATATTATTATTTCTACATCGGTTTGGTTTCATCATGTGCCATTACCATTAAATCACATTGACATTATGTGTTTTGTTTGGTCTCAATTGGATTACCAGAGTTATTACTCTAGAATGTGTTAATCATATTTATGCTAAAAAACTATAAATAAAATAGCTGTATTAAAATGATTTACTGACCTGTGTAAAAAAACAACCTCGACGTCCACATCTTCTCGGTCTTCATGTAGGAAGTCTTTTAAAAAATGGCTCACTGATTCGTATGTTATATGTCCACAAACAACAATATGCCTGAAAACGTTTACAAATATTATAACATCATTCAGTACATATATTTTAATTTTGCTGCTACAACAGAATGGCTTGTGAAAAGAACGAAAGAAGCACAAGCGAATTTAAATATCAAGAAAATTATGCTTTGATTTATTTTGCGCATATTTATATTTGCAATATGTGAAAAATATAAAGTTATCGTAACAAGCTGTGCATAACTTGATAGTATAATTGCATCAGCGTAAAATCGCTTAAATCAGCAAAAGTTCAAAAAGCCTTAAATTAGTTTAAGAGAAGAGGACAGAAAAGACAGAAGTATAGCCATTTCACGTTTTACTTAACGCCTGGGACCACGTCGTCAAGATATCGATTCAACAGACATTACGAGAAAAAGAAAGTAAATAGAGTAAGGTCACATCAGGGTTAATTAAAACTGGTGATAGAAGCACGAACTACTGATTAAGCAAGCAACGTCTTCATTTGCTACGTTACTATTTCACTATTTCACTCGCTTTTCGTAAATACCGAAACTATTAAAAACGGCTAAGACAATTGAGAAATAAAGGCGTTGCGTGTAACACTCTAAATGATCACTATGACGTTGTTCATCAGTTTGTGGTGGATTAAAACCAGAATGACTGCCTCGACAATGAACAGTTTGAACTGACGAACAAATATGAACTACTTGTCGCAGTAGCGCATCATCCACAAAAAAATTAAACAATGGTCTACTAGGAAGCTCAGTTCGATCAGGATGTGTGACACTATCTAATAAAGTAAACAAATATGTAAATAAAAATCACGATAACAGGGGCACTTGGAAGTGTGTAGGGAGATACTTGCAATGACAAAGTGTAGTATCGGGGGTCTATTCGAAAGAAATAAGAAGTTGTGGCATAGACAAATCATATTAAAATGTGTTTTCATACGGAATGCCAACAAGTATGATAATCATAAGCTACTTAGTGATAAAAGCTTGCGTCCAGTACAGTCCTCTGTAAAGACTTGAATGCTCTTAAGGTCTAATGACTCGGAAACTCAGATCTGTTTAGGACATGGTATCAATTCTTTATAAGTTCGTCTCGGAAAATACAAGAGTTAGTAAGAAAACAAACACATCGGGAACGTGAAAATAGTTCACAGTGCGAAAACGGTAGCATTAAATGGAGTTAGTATTGCAATCCACGAACAAACGTAAAAACAATACGATTATTTGAAATTTTATTCAGATCACACTCCAAAATGAAAATCAACATTACAAAAAAATAAAGTAGAGTAAAAGGAACTGCTCACAACTATGACATGCAAACTAGAATTCATCTAAGGTGTGGCAAAGGAACTGATTTAATTTTAATCAATTATATAACAAAGTTCTACCTTGTATTGATTGCAAACAACGCAAACAATTTTCAAATTAATAAATCCAAAAAATTTGGAATAAATGATTCGTGTGTCGCTGCTAAGATGATGTCACTCATGTCAATGGTAAGTCGACAACTAAACTAAATTTGCGTTAAAAATGTCCTCAATGCACACAGCCTTGCCACGCTCTATGAATTTACGTACTTAAATACATTAAACTAAATTAACCGAGGGGCTCGATTCAAATGTACATTACAGATTGCAAAACAGTAAAGAGGGTCAACATTAAGAATTAAGAGTACAGTACAGTTACAGATGTCGTGCAGGCAGGGAGTACAGAAGGAGGCGAGCGGATGGCACTCACTAGATACGGCAGCGCGCAACAGCCCCGGCGCGCCCGAGGCTGCCGCGCCGGCCCGAGCGACTCCAACAACACACTACGGTACCACTCAACATTTAACTCTTCCTAACTAAGCTTTACCATTAACATTCCTTACATACGCTAACAGAACATAATCATGAAACCTATAATGACGAGCGATACCACTAGCCACTATCTGCTTTTCACTATTCAACTGAACTCAAATTGAAAGTTATCTTACAATGAATATCGATTCATAAAAACAAAGACAACTCGCGGGACTCGTGTCCCAAGATAAAGTGAGAACACAGAAGCGTGCTAAGAGAGGAAAAGGAAGATATAGATTTCACAACACGGAACACATTCAACGGAACGGAGTGAAGACAGCGGCTCACCTGCGTCCCCGCTCATTCTTGTGGGTGCCGCCATACTTGGGTCTAGTGCCGATTAAGTCAATTATCTCTGGGATACAACTGGCAAATATCGCCTAAACGCCGACAGACAAAACAAGACATTCACATTCAAGTCGACAAGTGAGTGAAGTGGCGGCGTGCGGAGCCGCCGGCGCGGGCCGACGGCCGGGCGCGGGCGGGCACTGGCTGTGTGTGACCTCGGGACGGGCGGCGAGTGCCGGCTAGCGCTACAGCGTGGCGGCAGGCATCGTGTGCAAGCGAACAAACCAAACACTACTTCATCGACAGCATTACAGTACTTTACATCGGCTCTCTCCAGATCTAGTCTCGTTAGAAGGATTAAAAAGCTTAATGATATCTCGAGTAAAATTTACGAAAAAAGGCATGTAGTAATGCGTCGGTCGACCGCGCGCCTGTCTCCCGAGTGCGGGGAGAGGAGCGCGGCCGCCGGGAGCTAACTCTTCGAGCATGCGCCACGGCACCGAGAGACCGATTCTAGTGAAGGATTAATAAATTTCATTAGCAAACTCCGCATTCATTCAACCAAGTCAGATCGAAACCGTGAGAGGTAAGAAGGCAGGAAGCCGTGTGGAGCGGGGGCGTGTGAGCAGGGTACCTGCGGCGGACGTCCTTGTTGTACCGGCCGCCGTATTTGTTCCGCTGCG
>BHDV01065550.1:103745-116066 GCA_005406045.1 Adoxophyes honmai
AGCGGCGCAGCCCCGCCGCCGCGCGCGGGGCTCGCGAGTGGCCGCGAGTAGATGACACAATACATCTGACGGCACTGAGCAAGCTTTTGTAGGTGATGATATCACATCGTCTCGAGAGCTCGAGCGAGTCAGACCGCTCGCGCGCGCGCTCCGCGGAATGAATCGCCCTCACTTTCGTCGGTCAATTGATATGTCAAACTGATACCTTTTTCCATGTTCACGCTTCAGCTCGCCACTGTACTTGGACCTACTTCCTACCAGCTCTATAATTTCAGGAATGCTACTAGCGAACATTGCCTGCAACAGACCACGGTGTCGGTCGAATATCGGGCCGATGCACGCGGACACCATCGCGTGGTGCACGACAATGTCCACCTCGAGTCTCAGTATAACTATTGTGACATATCGTAAAGTGTAGCCGGTAGCGGAGCGAAATAATAAAATAAAAGGAACAAGTGTGTGTCTACCGGTGAGGTGAGCAACTGAACACAGCCAGGCACAGTGAGCATGCAGAGAACGCGAGGTGGGGGGGAGCGGCGCGGGGGCCCGGCGCCGGACGCCTCCACTCCGGGCAATACGTATCTCGTCTCGTACCACTGTCCCCATATACACATCTCCAATATTTAAGCTCGGGGAAGAGAGATCCTCCGGCAGCGTACGTGCTATTTCACATAACAAAGCAAAAGAAAAAACAAAATACACTCATGCAGTTGAAAATCATCGCTCGAAGCTCATTTCATGGTGCGGTAATCGAGTGATGCTCTTAGTTGAAGCGGTCAAGAAGTTAGAAGATTGCACAGTGAGGGCGGCGAGGCGACGGCGGCCGGCCCCGGGGCGCGCGGGCGCGCCGGCATGCGCTAGAGTGCACTAGCAGGCGACAACCATTCACGAATCACGAGCTGTGCGGCCAACACTGTCTAACATCTCCCACGTGAACTATGGTACATCTCAACAGGATCTTTAACGTTTCCTTTTGCTTTGTTATTCGTTTAGCTATTATGCAAGGAATCGCAAGCGCGGCGGAACTTTACGGAGCCGTGAGCTACAGTAATCGGAAGGCAACAAAATGAATGTCGGTCAAATGACTTCAATGCCGTACTACGGAAAACTAAACTTGCCTCTCCTTGCAATGATACACTTTAAAATATTTTGTAAGACTGATCTTTAAATTCATTTCATTGTTAATCATTATGTTAAAGAGATAATTGAAAATGAAACTCACCAAGCCGACGAGGAGAAAAAAAACCAAAAAGGTTCTGCCAAGAACAGTGTGGCAAAACACATCACCGTAACCTACTGTGGACATGGTGACTATTAGAAAATATACGCATGTCCAGTATGACAGTTGCTGCGAATTCGAAAAGTCCAGTGGGTCACCGGAGTTTTCCAGCTGAAAGGACAGAATAAGTCGGTCAGGTGTCGGTTCTGCTCAAGGCACGAACACAACCATCATATTTGTCTTTAATGTGTGAAAAGTGGAGTCAGTGGTCGTGTTTGTCAAAAGGAGCAAACTCCTTACAGAAGAAAATAAATGAATACTAAACTTCATCTAAACCTTTTGTTTGATCTGTTTACTTTCTATTGGATTGCTCTATAAAAGTCACGTGAAATTAGTTTGAGGAATCATTTAGGTAATATCCATTATTGTTTCTATAGGGATAATAGTATAAGAAAATGAATTAGGCCGTTAGAGCTCTAGGTTGGCTTGGTAGAAGCGGCCGTAGAAACGTGATCGACAGAAGAAAATGTGTTTATTCTCTGCATTAGGCGGCCAGATTACATCATCGGCTTCCTTGTCGAATGGCACTAAAGATTGTACACATGATTGATCTAATGATAAACCATGATTGATGTGCCAGTGCCTTTTTTTTAATCATTGAATTCAGCTTTTCTCTAACCTATGTAGTTCGACACTTAAATTGTTTGGCAGTAAAACAGATAGCCTTTTTGAAATTCACCCAAACTACCTAACTTACGTTGGCGGTTTGCCAGGCTTAGAAGAATAAGACCTAGGTTATATAGCTTGAAACAAACTACAACGAACTAAGTCAATGGCCCGTGCACGTCTACATGTTTATATATGTTTTGGCAGTACAGTTAACTACGAAACTTACCAAATGAATAATACCGGCTGCTGTCAACCATACTGATATAAATATAGATACCAACTGCGCCAATCGAATTGAGCTCGATGTTTTTAATATATTGAGGTACTGCAAAATATCAGGCACGGTCATCAAGCGTAGAGCTCGGAGAAATCTTAGCCCTGCAACAAAGAGTGGGGGTTAGGGGAATGGGTGGAGGGGGAACCGAAGATTGCATTCAAGTGAAGCAATCCACTAAGATAAATGTACCAATGCTCGCGCCTCAACGCCCAGTAGATGACACCCACCTGTCACCTGTCTTACTATGACATAAGGTTGCAAGTGCCAAGTATTGGGTCAGTGTCGAGCACAGGGAAGTTTACCATATTTGTTAAAAATATTTGATATTTCTGCTCAGAAATGCTATTCTCTAAAACTCTTCGACCAATTGTCCATACTATATGACAAGCTACTTTTGACACTTCGACGCGCTCGTCGTTGAGTTTAGTGTTTTATATGGAGCCAGCCTTATACCAAACTTGTATTGTACGTTTTATTAAGAGGAAATGGAGCGGTCATATTTTGTATGGAAACGTAGTCCCCTGATTCCTCGCTGGATATTACCCGTAGAACAATGATTTTTTACATCAACAATCTAATGATATATTAGCATGTTCCTACGTTTTCCTTTTTTTCTTTATTGAATTATTAAAGGAGATATTAACCTTCAAAAACATGAAAAATTGGTAAGTTTTTTCCGTTGAGTTCAAACCTCTAGAAACCAATTGTAACACAATTATATCAAAATATAAGAACATAGAAACACAGTTATGACATTTTTTAAACATTTAATGAAAAAACATATTTAATCGGTTAAATTTCGGAGAACAAATCAGGGGACTACGAAACGTTGTTTTTGAATAATTTTCATAGGTATTTTCAGTCCGAGCTGTAGTTGTTCTTGTCGCACTCGACGTCGTCTGGGCAGGTCACGGCGCGACAGCAATAGATTTAGCAAATACCTATTTTTCAATTCCTTTGACCGGCATATTTCCTCTTAATGTAAGTAGAAACACAACTATAAGTTAAAACGAGATAGCCATACTCATATCTCTTTATAGCAGACAGACAGCCTTCTACTTTTACAGAATAACACCACTGAATCAAATGCTCTTTCGATACGAGCGGAAAAAATCAGAAAGTTTTTGTTTTTATAATTTTTCCACAACTCTACTCTATGCTCTTTACTGTTTATAATACTGAAAATAATACGAATGTTTTGAATAGAGTCAACGTCATAATCATAAGTGGTCATGTACCTTGTCAGTTTAAGGCCGTGTTTGAAAAGCCATACGTAACGAAAGAAAAGATTAAAACGACAAGGTAGGTACCGTAGGGACTATAGTTAAGTACTTGCTAATTTTTGTTCATAAATAATTTATGTTGCGCCTACTTGTACCGATCTTGGTTAGAACTAACCGGAGGTTCAAAGTTAATCCCTAACCCGAGTTGGTTAAAAGTCAGCATATAATGAAAGTAACGATTACACTTACCTATCCACGTTCTATCCAGGTATATTGATACAAAGGATGGTGGTATCGTGAAATAATCTACAAATGAATACATTTCGAGCATGAACCACAGTTTGTCACTAGCTGCTATAAACTGAAACAAAGATAAGGTTTTATTAGAAAACTGGTTTGGCGTTTCTGTTCACTCTATAGTAGAGACTTTTAGGTAATAAAAAAAAGGTAAACAAACGGGAGCTGTCAAAATTCAACCCGACAAAGTCAAAAATCACGTAAGGTATGTGTTGCTACATTAAATACGACACTTTCTATTCTAGTCGCATTACACTCCCAATTAAATGCGACTAAAGTAGAAAGTGTCGTATGTGTTGTTCCATTAAATACGACTTTTTCTATTTTATAGTCGCATTACATTCCCAATTTATTGCGACTAAAATAGAAAGTGTCGTATTTAATGTAGAAACACATGCCTTACGTGATTTTCGACTTTGTCGGGTTGACTTTTGACAGCTCCCGTTTGTTTACCTTTTTTTTATTACCTAAAAGTCTCTACTATAGTCTTTCTTATGTTGTAGTCCCCTGGAATCTAACGTGGCAACATTATAGGTGGCTTTTCCATGGAAAAAGCGATAATATACGGAGGAAATCAAAATTATTAAATTAATTGATAGGGATTTAGATTTTCGTTTCTAGTATCTTGTTTACAATAATTTCCCCATTTCTTCCATGAACTTCGTAAAACTATTATACCTCTTTCAGCTATGTTTCACTCAAATGATGCTAGAAGTGGCTACGAAACGTGAAATAATCATGGTTTGTCTATGTAGTAGTGTTTCGTGTGCTCTGTCTACCTCATTTGGGAAAAAGTCACGACGTACGGTCAAGGACTTTGACACCATAGAACCTTTTCAAAGAAAAAATCACTACAATTTCCCTTGATACTTAATGGGATGTCACTATGACGTTTACTTTGAATTGGTTCCATAGTGGCTCATGAATTAAAGTCCTTGACTGTACCTCAATTTTGAAAAATGGCGAATTAACAATTAAATACTTACTCGTATAAAAAAGTAGACCATAAAAAATATGTTAAAGGCAAGGTCGATCTGCTGAGTAATATTGTCGCTCCATTTCTGGCATCGTTCCACCTCCTCGCTGAAAATGTGAAACGGTCTTTAGGGCGAGCCGAGAGTGCAACAACACATATAGTCATGGGAAAGGACCCCTGGACTCGTAACGCATTTTTTCCCATACCACTCATACCACCAGTACTCCAAGTGTCATCATTACGATAAAAAAAAGAGCAACTCTCGTCTGAGTTCAGAGGATAGGAGTCGCACCACTGCTCCATACAAACGTAGTCCCCTGTTTTCTCCGTGAATAATGACATTAGAACAAAAAAATTTTTACATTATATTTGTATCTGTTGTGGCTATGCCCCTACGATTTGCTTTTATCGATATTCTAAATAAAAAAAAAAAAAATTAGAAATTCGATAAAAGCAAATCGTAGGGGCATAGTCACAACAGATACAAATTTAATGAGAAAAAAATTTTTGCTCTAATGTCATTATTCACGGAGAAAACAGGGGACTACGTTTGTATGGATAAGTGGTGCGACTCCTATTCTCTTAACACGCATCAGTTTGTATGGGAACGCTACTTGTCTTGTCGATCACGACAGTTGTGTGAACGGGCCGCTGGGAGGCGCTGTCTCAGTTCCTATGCAAACTGATGCGTTTTCAGCGTATTAACGCAGACGACAGTGACTCCTGTTTTTAATGTTTGACACTTGGCGTACAGATCAGAAATGTATAATGTATTTTCTTTACCACTAGTTGAGGTTTTGAAAACCTTTCGGAAAAAGTGTGCCTCTTGTATCTTTTCGCACAGTACTCGTAAAGCGTTTAGCGTTTAATTATAAGATTAAGTATAACAAAAAGTCAGTAACCATGGTTGCTACGATTACTCCGTAAAAGCCCCAACAATTTATCAATTTTGGTTATTAATTGATACCTAGATACTTGAATGAAACTAGAATATTTCAGAATTCAGAATTTAGTTTTTTTTTTAATTTGACTTAACTTTGCTTCACACAATAGGGTCATAGGTAACCAACCCACCATTCTCTTTCAAAGTTGTAATACACGAAAAAATCAAGAAGACTGCAGTCATTGATTAGTTTTTCTTTCTGTAATGTCATTTGGATTCGATCGGATTTACTGCACCTCCGTTAAAACCAGTGATTTGGTATATTTTCTTGTACATTGCGAGTCCAGGGTTTGCTTTGCCCAAACACAGTTTGACGCCGAACGGGTTAAGCCAAATGCTAAGGTAAGTCTACTGCCCTGCTATGCCAAAAAAATTACAAACTGTAATCTGGTACGAGTGAGTCGATGTCACACATTAAGCAGATAAGATATCTGTATTTGAACGGATATCTGTCAATATCACTTCCTACACAATTCAGTGAGCTATCACACACCGCGCAGATAATTTATCTATATTTTGCCGTCAAGTATCTGTTGGCACTGACATATGGAAAGATGGCATTGTACGCAGATGGAATATTATCGTATCTGCTTAGTCTGTGACACGGTTTAGACAACAATGGACCTCGTTCGGTCAAGTATTTTAACCAATTTTTAACAAAATCTATTATCGTACAGTAACCAAAAGGAGTACAAATAAAGTCATTGACAAATTCAATATGAAAATATAATGAATTATGACTTGATCACAGTATAATAAAGTTGCAGTAGGTATTTAAATTTGCATGTTGGGAGTTTTCCGAAACTGAATACTGAAGATAAGCGATTCAATTTTGGTCCTTTTCGTCCGCTTTCTACACTTTTTGGTTAGTCTATTCAACTCTATTCTATTCCATCGATATGTCAACGTTGCTATTTTACCGAACTGAATTGACTTCAAACCATCAAACTGTCTCAACTCGAGTTAGTCTAATTTATATCGGATTTTTGACATTCATAACTTTGTCAAATCTAAAATTAGTAAAATAAGGACATATCTGCAAAATAAACTACTATTACCTTGTTGAAACCTAACTATAATCAAATGCGTTAGATCCCCATAAGCACCTATAAGATCAGTTAAAACTATTGTACTAACATCGTGTAACATTGATTACATAAATTTACATAACAACACAATAAGCGGAAACAATGCACATGTTTTCGCAAACATGATTTTGTGTAGTGTGTAGGATACTATTAGTCTATTACTCATCGAAGACACTGTGTTCTGACTATAAGGGTCTCCCCACATTAGTCAACGCCTTTTCGGCAAAATGCGGGTAGAAAAAGCTTTATGTCAACGCAATAAGATCGAACAAGACGTGAATTGGCTCGGCCATTCTCGGTCGAACGAGCCGAGGCGTCGACTTGTTTGGTGAGACCCTAAGCCTATCTTATAGCATACTTGTGGTAACTCAGGTCAAAAATGTAAAAGTGACGTAGCAAAATTTTTATCGATAAAAATACATCGATGCTCCTATCAAAATCGAACGAAACATACCATAAATGACGTTTAGATTTTATGTGGATATTTTCATCCAGACTGCCATCTTTGATTGTAACAAATATGAAAGAAAACTTTTTAAATTGTTTATTGTTTTACTTGAAAATATTAAAAAAACACTGACAGAGTAACGTCGAAGTATATTTCTAGTCCTAAGTTAGCACAGGTACACCTGTAAGTGCTGGAAAGTATTGTGAACTAAAACTGATAGTACCTAAGTACTTATTAAAAGTAAGTATAAGTACCTATCGTAAAACCAGGTGCTTTTGTAAAAAATATTGTTAAGAAATGTTAGTCGTTTCATTATGAATGATTAGCACTTCATTAGACTGTTATTTTCTTTTGGCACTACTCCAAATTATGATTTAGTTGGCAATTATTGCCACATAACCAACTCATTTAACTAAAGGTATCGGCTTTTTAGAGTTACGTATCCTATAACTGCCCTATATCCGTCCGTCCGTCTGTACCTTCAATTTATCTCATAAACTCCAACAATTTTTTCACCGAGAATTATTATCGTTGCGATTCCGACTAGCACTTAACCGATTGTTTACTTACTAAATGAGTGTTATCCTGGTTTCGGCACCATTTTTGATTTTCCTCTTATTTTTATCGATATCGATAGCAGGGCAGTATGCGACAAAAAGCTAACATTGAACCAGCGAACAGTTTGGAAGACATTTAGTTAAACTCACGTATTCCTTTTATCAGCATTATCACAAATATAAATTAATAATGTAGTAGCATAATAGCAGTTTGTGATGCTAGAGTGAAAACGCCATTTTCTGGTATTTTTTGAATATTGTTGGGGCCAATTGAAGGGAAAGGCTGTTTCACACAAGCATCACAATTATAATAATCATCAGTATATTTGCAAATAAAAATATAAACAATATTAACGCCAATGGACTTTATGCGTGAATTGGACTTTGCTCATAATTGCAAAGATTGTAACTAGGAGTTTAATAAAGATTGAAATTTTACACTTTAAATTTGATTACATCTAATATAATTATGCGTAATCAGCAAAGCTAGTATAGCCAACATTGAATTTAGCTTCAAACCTATACCTAAAGTAAATTTTGAAGTGTGTAAAGCGTAAAGCTTTTGGCTAAAAATATTTTTGCGCACGTCTTTTAGCTACCCAAAGTCCTGTTTTCGACACGAGAGTGGAAAAGTATAACAAGTTGTTTAAGAGGGATAGTTACCTGGATGCGTCAATGAAGTAGATGATCAGCGATGCTATACTCAGGATGAACACCAACACTACCTGAAAAACATGAAAAGGCAATTTGAGTACCTAATCAGTACAAAATTTCACGGGAAATTCATGATGGTGCATATTATGTCACTGGAAGATAACAAGATCCGTAGGTTTATAAATTTCCTAAAATTTTCAAGGAAATTTTCAAAATTTCGTAGACAAATGTCACGAGAGACAAATTGTATTATTTTACGCCCACATTTTTGCAGAATTATCATTATTAGGTTAGGTTACATTAAATTTTGCGAAAATGTGGCCGTAAAATATTTTTTGTATCTCGTTTAGAATCCTACGAATTATCTTCAGATGACACATAATTTTTTTACGAGTTCAATAGAAATAAAATTGACGCGCAGTGCGTCTAACCGCAGCCACCGTGACGCGTTACTCCTGAAGATGGGTCAAAAAACGTGACACTCTGGATTAAGACATATTATTTTTTATCCCGGGAAAATATGTAAATCCCGTGGGATAAACAACTACGCAGACGGAGTTGCGGGCAACAACTAGTATCCAATATAATATACAATGTATCTAGGTGTACAAAAGTTACCCAATCGAATGAACAAATGTGAATTTTTTACGTGTAAACATCAAAAGAATCTGCTGTATCGTGCCCATGACCCGTATGCTTTTGATCCCTTTTTATAAAGGTTGCAAATAATAAAGCGTATACGTATCAGCGAATAAAAATATAGCACACACCTATATATGAACATCTTTCATATTCAAACTTTAGATATGCAAATCGCTCTTAAGAGCGCTTTTACGCGTTTTCGAGTCTACCAGCGCTTCGGAAAAACTATCATTGCCAAGAAGAATTGGCAAGAAACTTGGCAGATTTTTTATTTATTTCAAAATTATAAAAAATCAACTGGGGTAAGCAAAAAAAGCACGAAATTTTAACAACGCTGCTGGCAATCACTTGTGGGACTTTTAAAATATTAGAGATTTTATGGCTAGATATTCCGCAGATGATGATTATGATAATCGTGATGAATAGAAGAGAAGCTCCTACAGATACATAAAAAATACACACATCATGCCTGTATTTCCCAAATGGGGTGAGCAGACCACATAAAACGTTACACATTCAAAACCATGATATCATGCTCCGTAGCTATTCACAGCACAATATGAGATTTGATGACATAATGAAAGAGGTAGAGTCTGGCTAACCAAAGCGTGACCTGAGAAAACGCGGCAAATTTAAAAAATATTTATATGGTATTACTAACTATAGTAGCACAACACTGACACAACGTTTGACGTATAGCACCCCATTCACGATAGCTCCGGGATGTGGGCGGGACCCACATCCAAATGGAGCGACGCCGGTAGCACTGGATTAGCCCATTGACTGGCGTCGCTCCGGCTCTTCAGTTCTCAACAGTATTGCCAACGCAATGCTAAAATTATGCCTAAAATATGTTAATTGTCGTAAAATAATGCTAGAAAATATGCAAAAATTAAATGTCAAATTAAATAGAACGTCATTTAATTGCATAACACTTAATGCTTATTTATAAGAGGAGTCAAAGAATGCGATTGGTGTAGGAAGGCACCGAGGGCGTTTTTTGACTTCCTTATACAACAATGCAAACATTATTTTTTTACGACTAGATATGAAATAAAATATAAAGTTAAACAAAGGCAAGATAAAGAGTGCCTAATTAAAAGGGAAACATGAAAATGACAAAACGTGTCTATGGTAAACTTTATTTTTATTGTCGTTTCTAATTAAACGTCATTTAAAGTAAGTTCATGGTTAAATATTTACCTAATGATTTTATGCCAAAAAGTATGCTAGATGCAAAACAACAAATAAATATGCCAAATTTTGCGTAACTTGGTAAATTGGCAACACTGACAAACGAACTGACGGCTTGGACGTGGGATTCGGCATTCACGGTGAGTTCGCGCCAAAAATATCGTGCGCGGACGTGGGTTCGAACTCTGGAGCGACGATTCGCCATTGACGATCAAATTGGACCAGGTTAAAGGATCCGACCACATCCCGGAGCTATCGTGAATGGGGTGCATATCTTTGTCAGATTAATAATGTTGCCATATAAAACTTTTTAGAAAAATCCCAGGTCACGCTTTGGTTAGCCAGACTCTATATAATATTAAGTGACTAGTCGATTAATGAAAGAGTCGATTCTTACGACATTGACGGTAGAGAGAAGTGTTACTCTAAGCTCATCACAAGTATAATACTTACATAAAATATAGATGTTTGTACGTTTACCATGTTCCTATTATCATACACCCATCCATGCAAATGTAGTTCATTAAATTTGCATGACTTTGAAATGACTTCATAGCTGCAAATTAGTTGTATGCGGAATGCACGCCTACTTAATTCAGAGACGTGTCGCCATTAATTGAATTATGAGTCAAGTATTGGAATTGACACGGTGATCTAATGGGTGATTATGCAGATTTTATAATGGGTTTAGATTAGAAGTGCTGGTATTCTTGCGATCTAATCTCAGTTGTCTATAAGTGAATGTGGAGAACACAAAAAACTGGAGTCATAATTAGTCGAACAAGTTAACGTTTTCTCTTTCTCTTAAAGGGTGACTGTTAGTGATCTCCTAAGATGCAAGTTCAGTGTTGTACGTCGTCGTGTTGTTTCTGATATTTTATTTATTTAGAAAGAAAGAAAAAGGTTTTTTTAGGTATCCAAACTATCACCATACAAAATTACAAAAAAATCTTAAACTATTACATGTCATGGCGACACAAGATAACCGTAAAGTGGGCCTTCACTAAGCATGAGTTGCTGCAGCAACGCTGGTTTTCATCAAAGCCCAGAAATGCACGTAAGCGCCGGAGAAAACCAGATTAAGCTAAATTAAAAGCATGTGGATAAAAATATTGCTACTTAATAACTAAACGTTCAACTATCTATCCATATATTAACATTAAAACGAAATGCCAGACGCCAAAACATTCATATTCATATTTCGTGACCTTTTTATATGCTTTTATTTTTATTTAGCTTCACCTGTCCCAAAGTTTGTTTGCTTATTTGTTTGTCTGTAATGAAATCTTGCAAGTTAAATTTGATCCACTTCCCAGTTACCAATTGAGCTGAAATAAGCACTTATGTATATCGAATGACAATACAATATTCTCTTAGTGGACTTCTGGTGGCCCAGTCAGGACAGTCTGCGATAGAGGGAACTATTCAACGGTTGGTCTGATTGCCTTGAAATCCGGTACGCATAATCTAGGATGGATGACAATGAAGTACAGTTGGCAAAAAGGACAGTCGGCAAAAAAAAAGCTGGTATCGAAAATGAAATAAATGATGGTTAGGTTATTTTGTCTATTAACTTACAATGTCACGATAGAATTTCTTTCGTAAGAAACGCTGATGAACTCAATAAGTTGACTCCCAATCCCTTGTCGCCTCACAATTTATAGCCTGATTAAGCTTAACTTAAACACAGTGCTTGCTCACGAGCCTCATCGGCATCAAGATATCAAGTAACAGCAAACATTCAACTAATTACTCAGCTTAATACTGGCGCCGAACACTTATTTACTTAGCAAAAGTTAATGAATTTCCGCGACAATTTAAGCGACGCCTGAATTCACCCATTAGTGGAGTTAGTATCAGAAGCGTGCCAACTTCGGAACTACTTACCTAACGAGCAAATTGGTAACTTCGTTGTGATTTAAGGCGAGGTTCTACTAGATTTGTACCCCGCGTCCCTCTCGCGCAAAAGAAGGCGAAGGCGGGGTAGCGGGCGACGCGGCAGGTTGTCAATACGTTGGGCACGCGGTCAAGTTTTAGAATAAACATGAATTTAAATAATTTTAAACAAAAAAAAACCGACTTCAAATTGGCTTTTATCCTGAAAGGAAACTTCTGTTTATGTGCATAATATTTA
>BHDV01065550.1:117008-128777 GCA_005406045.1 Adoxophyes honmai
AAAGTACATCCTATCGTGTAACCAATTAGCACGTTCCTTAGGCAATATCTTTACGTATAACATATATTTTTTTCAAGACTGTCACTTAGCAGAAAGTATGTTAAACATTAGATCTTGCAACCTTCAATTCCGTCTCCCTTGGAATACCTCGCCTTAAAGTGTTTCATATTTCGCGTGTCATGTCTTACGATGTGTTGGTAAATTGTCGTACCAATTTCATGTGCCATGGCTTGTTACTTTAGAAGATTGCGGCGCTTTGGGACATTGTTCGTTATCGTTATGCAATTTAAAACTGGCCCATTAGGCGAAAAGCTAGCAATCAGTCAGTATTAGGTATACCTTCTAACTGAAAAGCCTAAAAAATATGGTAGAAGTGGCGTTGTAACGTTAAAGAGTCTTGGTTTGTCTATTTAGCTTTTTGTTTGCTGATGCTTGGGCTCTGTGTATGTAATTATTTTAGAAGGTTTTCTGAAGATTCCAAAAACATCGTCGTGGAAAACCCCTACAAAATATTGATTGACCACTAACTAGGAAACCAACACAAATAGGATTATCTGTCAACTTCTAATAAGTAAGGTGTTTCAGAAGATCTGAAACTTGTAATCACTAATCAGCAAAGACGATGAAGTCGCAGAATCCTAGATGGACGCTCGGATAGAGAGACTGACAGCTTGAGCTTTGGTCTAACATAGAGGTACATATGTAAAAACATACATCACATAATATCACGGCCAAATAAATGCTCACGATGTGCGAGGAAAGCACTCAAAAGGCTATATCTAAGGGACCTCCTGGAAATCTAACAACGAAAGACGTTAACTTTAAAACCGACTCAGGTGAATCCCACTAACAGGTTCTGTCTAAACTAGATGACTTGAAAATATAAAGGGGGACATCAAATCTGTGATATAAAATGACCGCTTCTTACTCAGTTAAACTGCACCACTAATTTGTTATAGAGCAAAATGAAATCACGACCTCCATGTAGACATCTTTAATTTAATAAGATTCTAACTAATTAAACAATTGAGGTGCATTCCATTGCCCAGCATTAGCCGAGTAAGTAACACCTACTTTAAATCACCATTTTGATTTCACCCTGTTTTAAACTTGCAACCTTGTATGAATTAAAACCGACATACTTCATAACCATGATTGGCCTTTGGAAAGCATTCATCTCCAACGAACGCCTGTTATTAGATTACAGGGCGTGGTCGAAGGCTAATCCTGTTACAGCCATCCAATTATGGGAAGCTGGTGCCGCGACGACGGAAGGCCGCCCTTGACAGGATTTAATAAGATGTATGGAAACTATGGAATGCTCATTCAAATATCATTCAAATATGGAATGGTTGGCGCTGGACGTGATGAGGTTGGATGGGCATGTAATAAAACAAATTGGAAAAAGCCTTGTGATTTATGATCTGCTGTTCGAAGGATTGCATGGAATGAAAAGTGTGGATAACTAAGGACGGAGCGGTGGCGCGCAGTAACGCGTTTAGCAGCAGCTTTTTTTTACTTGACACGATGGTCTATCTATAGTTTTTAGTTTTTAGATTAAGGAGCTCCTGAATTTTCATTCGCTCTTCAGTTTTCGTCGTGTTGATCAATTTATTTATTTTTCAACACGTTACAGGAAAGTGTTACCACGAATGTCACGTCCTTGTGTCTGCAACCTCCTGAATACTACAAAAGAGTCCCTCGTACAAATCAATAAATCGCAGGTGTTACATTACGTGGAAATGGTAAGGTCAGCCGAAGCAATGACATCGTGTACCATCAAACCATACATACATATGTCATGCCTGTATACCCTAGGGGGTAGGCAGAGCACAGAAAAGGCTACTTAGACAAAACCATGAGTAATTCACGTTTTATGGCCGCTTCTAGCCAATTTTTTAAGTTTTGGGTTGGCAGGTATAATAGTGACAGGTAACTAGCCTGATGCCTAAATATTTCCTTAGTCGCCTTTTACGACATCCACGGAAGAAATGGAGAGGTGTTATTCTATCCCGACACCACACGGCAAATTAGCTTTGTACATTTTCGCAAACCTGTCCACAAAGAAGTTAATTTATTTTGTAGCAGCTACAAGCAAGTACACCGATAGCATATTTATTTAGTAATCACTTAATCTGATCTCTGCAGTAGACTAGAATAAATAATAAATTTAATAAATTTCATTGGACAATTTTTACACCAATTACCTAGTCCCAAAGTAGGCAATTTAATGCCTGTGTTATGGGTACTAGACAACAGATAAACTTACTTATATATAGATAAACATCCAAGACTCGAAAGCAAACATTCGTATTCATCATACAAACATCAGCCTCGACCGGGGATCGAACCCGGGACCTTAAGCTTCACAGTCAGGTTCTCTAACCGCTGGGCTATCCGGCCGTCAAGAAACAATTAATCAAGTGGAGGAATGCAGAGTTTGCATACAAATTGCATACTATTATGGGAATGCTGTATCTGATGCGCAATTGATTTTAGCAATTGTTCTAGCTTCCAGTATTCCAGTACTTGATCAGCATCTCCTCTCAGAATTACTCGTACAAGATTTGTTAACAGACTTTATAAAAATGCAGATTCAAATCTCACACTAAACTGGTATTCGTTGTTTTGATCTAAATTACGAAACAATCTTTTTTTTAGCGACAAATCACTTAATTATTAACGTAATATGCAAAAAAACTATCGTCATCTACGGGTAACTTTACGTCTTATATCAACTTAAGGGCTACTAGCTCAAAAAAAGTCGAGCTAAACAAGATTTAAGATGTTAGTTATCCGTTTCAAGTTAAAATAATCGTTATCTTTGCGTATAAATGCTAATGGCTTCACTTCATTACACTGCAGTACAATTTAGCATACCTATAAAAAAACTAAGCACATTCTTACGCCCTAGTTTTTACGGGCACGAACTACAAACGCGTACGATAAATAATGCGGCTAGAACAAAGTGGGGCAAAAGCTGAGGCTTAAACCTTAGAAAAATAAAGCCTTACTCGATTTTATTTAAGGTCATTGGCCTCCAGCAGCGCTATTGTCTAACGCTTGGAATCTGCATCGGTTTCAATTTGACAGTTAAAATCCACTCTTCCTTTGAAATAGAAACAAATGGTATCACATAACGTCATCGAGATCGAAGCCCAATGCCCAGACACATTTAAAGCCAATTGAACGAATGATTTACTTAAAGTTTGTTTCACGTAAGCTAAATGATAGATGGGAATTTGTTGGAAAGCGATGGCAAGCTGACAATTGATTCAGAGGACGACTTGGTACTCGGTTTGTCTTAGAAAAGTAGTAATGTACAATGTACAACTTAAGTAAATGATTTTTGACAGTTTTGAATATAATGTAACAAAAAAAGACAATTACACAATTACTCACACTTGCTCACATTGGTGAAAGAGGAACTGGTCGAGACAAGGAGGTTCTTGAAGACGTCACACTTTGATTAGCTAATAGAAGCCCCATTTCCGGGTGATTCAGATTGAAGGAAGCCAGAAGTTTTTATGAATGACGGTCAAACAATCACGTGTACTTATCGGTATTTTTAGCGATAGATGAGTCATCATGATGTTGATGCCGAAAGGCAATCTGTTGCTTTTATTTATTACTTGAACTCTAGGAGAAGAGTAAAAATTGGATTGCATGGGAAGGTGACTAATAAACTCATGACCTTACTTAGGATATCTGTTTTTAAGTGATTTATTAAAACCAGAGCTGTACAGGCCTGGCTTTCGCGACACGTACAAAACACAAGTTTAAACGCGGCAAACGATGGATTACCAACAATCTCAATCTTCGACAGGGTCCATTCCTCAGTTTAGATACGCTCCGAGTCCAGACTTCGTGAAAGGTCTAAGATGAGCAGGCAACAGTAGAATGAGACAATACATATTTTTACGCCTGAACATGTTCGAGACTGGACCTTGTGTACATAGTACAGTCACCAGCACCAATGGCAATATCTGACACAATAAGGCTGTATAAATATCTGATACGACTCTATTACTAGGGGCAGTAGGATGTGTCAGATATTTTTGCATGCTCCGCAGACATTAATGCTGGTAAGTGTACGTACGGACAGCTGCAGAGAAAAGTAACCCCCTAGTAATAAACCATTGTATTTTACCTTTCTCTGCAGCTGATTGTACTATGACCTATTCAGTGTCCCGGACAACATCTTGAAATGTCTGTCTGTTGCGGGTAGATCGAGAAATACTTCGTTAAGAAAATATTTGAGAGATGTCGTGCAGAGTGGATGTCGTAATTGACAACCAAGAAAATAGGTTGAGGTACATTTTAGTTTAGGCTATAGGCTATAGCAACCTATTGTCATTATACCTGACAAACTTAAAGCGCAGCACAGGCGACAGACTTTTTGTGCGATCGAGACTGAGGCGCACAAAAAGTCTGCATGGATTGTATGCATTTTGCGTCGGAACTTTTGCGCGTCGTGTGCGTTACTGTACTGCATATAATTCCATAGGTTCTATTTTAACAGACTAAAAAATCCGTCGCGATAGTCTGTCGTCTGCACAGGGCCTAAAACCTAATAAAAATCATGCTAGAAGTAGCCACGGATTGTGTGTATGTATGCAGATCTAAAAAGCATTGGTTTCGCATCTTCTTCTTCCAGCTCAATATTCACATCGTCCCAAGATACGTCTCCTAAGACAATAAAGCGTCACAAAGAGACTAGCAATTCATCCCTGTCGCATTTCCTTATTTTTCACCGAGAAAGCTCATGAAATATTAAAGGCGAGCTATATTTTTTAAAAGGTGTACGGAACGAAAATATAAATAACGAATGGGGTTCGTGTAGCGCGTCGCTGAAGGTAAATCGGTTGGACATGCGATCGAATTTCGACGTTCCTATTTCACGATGTGAAATGTGACTTTAATAAGATTAGTGTATTTGGGTTGATGGTTTCATTTGGATTGAAGTCTATGGAAATGGGAGCTACGAATAACTGGTTTAAAGCGGAATGATCTGGTAACGACGAGAAAGAAGGTGAGGGATTATGAAGTGCTTCTTGATCATCTAATTTTTTTTTTAATTTGCATGATTTTAACAAAAAATATTTTTGAATAAAAATTATCGTAACTACAACTCTCTTTTATTCAATCACTAGTCGAGACTCAAATCAAACTTTCTCTCGGTGTGATATGAGCATACCCCGTTATCAATGTTGCAAATCCATTGAAAAAGCCAGGGATGGCACTGCACATCTATTTTTGAATATGTGCCTACTTTTAAATAAACATAATTTTTATTCACCTTTTTATTTATAAATTTTAAGAATTAAAAGAAAACCAAACCTCTTTTCAGCCCGTAATTGTCTTTTTTTTTTTAAACTTCATAATAGGTGGTTACGTCATTTATTTGTCAATTTTGATTTATTTAGAAGTGGAGCGGTCGATATCATATTTAAAATGGATTTTATACAGTAAGGCTAAGCGCGCACTACGACTTTTTGTCGCGCGACACGATTTTAAAATAGCGCTGTCCATAGTGATTTTTTCATCATAGTGCGCGCGATGACATATAAACCCTTACATTGCATTTCTGCGACAAAATTATCGCGCGACAAAAAGTCGTAGTGCGTTCTTAGGCTAATAGGCGACAAAATTTAACGCTAAGTAACCTAGAAAAATATTCATAATTTATTCAGACAGCTAAAAATATAATATAAATAGGATAGTTTGCATGTAAAAACATTCTTCTAACATTAACATTTTTATGTACCTTTCAATATGTCACATGTCATGACATGACAGTGAAATAAATGTTGCGCGACAACCTTCAGCTTAGTTTCAATGAATCTGCAACACTGATAACGGGGTATGGATATGAGGCAGAACAGACAGATGTCATATCTATATAATTTCTGCATGCAAAGCTAGATTTACTTTCAGCATAATATTTAAGTTTGTGATGGTAAATTTTTAAGCAAATATTGTAAATTCCGAGCTATTTAGAGGTGTTTTTCAAAAGCAATATTTTGCGAGGCAGGAGAGGTCTCAAACGCACTAGAAAAAAATTCAAGTTAGTCTCGAAAAGACCCCAAACGCACTCGAGACAATCAATTCAGCGGTTGAACCGTGAAAAGAAAGTAAAATTACTTTAACATTCGTAACACCAGTCAGGATTAGGTCGGCTATCCCCGGTTTCCCGATTGTCCCATGCCCCAGCTCTCAATCACTCGTTGCATCAATCGGGCCGGCAGCCATGTGTGAATGTAACCGTTTGATGTCGAAGCGGCTGAACAAAATAAAAATAAAACGACAACCTTTAGGGCTGTTGCGAAATTTGAGGGGTGTCCTCTTTACAGTGAGAATTTACAGCTGTATAAGTCACATAATATGCAATCACGCCTATTCCTAAATGGGGTAGGCAGAGCACTGAAACGTAGGTACGATAAAACAAGGACTATTTCACATTTTGAGGCCACTTCATTTTAAGTTAGTAGGTATAATCGTGACAGGTTGATTACCTGTGCCTAAAGTATACCATAATCTACTTCCTTTTCGTAGTCTATAACGCCATGCACGGAAGAAATAGAGAGTGTTATTCTAACTCCGACACCACACTGACATTCATATATGTGGATTAAATCAGAAAATGCTATATTCTGAACTCTTTGTTTAAGTAACATGTCAAAATTCGTATTACTAAAATTTTACATAAAATTTTATCTATTTTGTCCAATTTTATCTTATCAGTCTGTAATAAGTCGTTACTACCTAACCTAACCTAACCTAACCAAATTGATCAGCTCCCAGACGAAAAGAAAGTACATAAAATTCCTGCAATCTGAGACCCATTTCCATGAAATGTGATCTAGGTACAATTTTAGTTTCAAGTAATTTTTTGTATCATAAATGACTCAGATCTTTTGCAATGGGTTGCAATCTGTGGGAAGCTTCGATGGTTGACTGAAAGCGAATGCTATTCGCCAGTAAATCACGCCGGTTGTCCAAATATTTCACAGCTGATTCTTTATTTATGTATCGCTGTCATTTTGCAGCGTGACAGAGAACAGACACGGGCTTTGGTGAAGTAAACTAGAATAAACGTCGTATGTAAAAGGACTAGTTGGGAAACGCACATTTTAATTTCTTAGGCATAGGAAGATAATCAACGTCGTCAAAGTGCTAAAAAGGAGCACATGATTTTAATGTACAGTCAGCGTCTGATACATGGTTACACTTTGGTACTTTGTCACTGTGATCGCAGTGACAATTTCATACGAGAGTTCAAATATGAGGTTAATTAGAAAACGTACTAAAGTGTATACATGTATCAGACGCTGACTGTACAACTTTAACACGTTGCCTGTGCATGCATCACATGGGCTTCATTTTGAGGTCCTAACGACACGTGAATGCAGCACATAAATAAGTATAAAACACTGCCCTTTGTTACTATACGAGCTGATCAAAATTAGCAGGCGTGATCTAGATTATTTTAATTTGCTTTCAAGTAAACGATAATACATACATACATACATACATAAATCGTCACGCCTCTTTCCCACAGGGGTAGGCAGAGACTACTTTGTTCCATAATACTTAGTAGTATTTAGGTATGGGGTACCTTGGGGACTTACTATTGAATAAACTGTTCTAACCCTGATCAATTCAAGTAAACATGCACGCGAGGAGTATTTTTTTATTGCCAGCCTCACATGAAACCTGTTAAGTTATTTTTAACCAATTTTAAGAAAGGAAAAGATCCGTGTGTCGCCGCATTTATTTTTGTATCAAGTGCAGCTTGTAAGAGTCTAGTTTGCAGAAGTCAGTAACAATTAAAAGTGGAGCGTTCAAATGGCACACAAGGACGTTGCACTTTTCATTGCAGTTGACTTGGCAGAATGCAGTAGAATAAGCGCCATTTCCACAGAGAAGCGAAGTTGCCGACGTAGACAGTGGATGTCACTGGCCACAGAGAAGCTAAAATTGAGAATGAAACCGTTACAAGATACAATCGTAAAAAATGATATTAGAACCTCAACATCATTTTTGAAGACCTATTTATATAAACTCTACACGGTGTACTTATAGGTTTTATGAAAAAAAAATTGAATTTCGGTTTGTAAAAGTGTTTAAACTACGACGAGGAACCCCTTAAATTTATTGTTTTTTTTCTCTGTGAAAATCTTAATGCGGTTCATTGAATAGGTACGTCTACTTACGAAGTTTCGACAGTTTATTAGTTTTTATAGTTTCGGAAAAATGTGGCTGTAACACACGGACGGACAAACAGACAGACATGACGAATCTATAAGGCCTTACGCAGACGACAGACTGTCCGCGACGGAGTTTTTAGTCTGTGAAAATAGAACCTATGGCATTATATGCAGTAACGCACACGACGCGCAAAAAGTCCGGCGCACAATGCATACAATCCACGTAGACTTATTGTGCGCCGCAGACTCGGTCGCACAAAAAGTCTGAGGTCTGCGCTGCGCTTTAGAGTTCCGTTTTTGCCATTAGAACGGAACTTTAAAAAGCGATTAGAAGAAAAGTGGGCGCGGCTGCGTGGGTAGAAAGATTCCCCTAAGTCTAGCCAAAGTAGCTCTTAAAGCTCTTCGCTCCTTTGGTCTCCATTCATGAGAGGCTAAACGCTGTCTCCCGTATTGATTCAGTTCCAAGAACTGGTATCGAGAGCGTATCGAAATACAATACACAAATACTCGGGATATCTTATATCAAGCGATTTGAGGAACTTTTATTAACTTCTGTTACTTGATTTCGTTTGTATTTGAAATTTAAAACGAAATAGTTGTGTAACTTGGAACATGAAACTAGTTCGATAACCACTCATTATAAAAAATACCCATAACTTACGTTTTAAATCGAGTTTAGTGCGATATGTTTGAGGTGGTCGCGCGAACAAAGCGGTAGCGCGCAGTGCGTTAGGCGGCGTTTTGGTTTCTAGAAGGGTTACGGACTAGCTCGAAAAACGTCGAGCAAAACTTGATTAAAAACCATGTTTTTAATTACGAAATAAGTACTTTAATTTTGAAATAGTTTCTGAAACATAGTGCGTTATATCATTGAGAAGTGAAGATCTATTTAGGCTAGACGACAAAAATAATTAGTTCGTCCGATATATGTATTAGATACCAAAAAAATTATAGGTACACGTTTTTTTTTTTTATTTGACTTGTGTTTTGATCGTAGTGATGACACTTGGGTTACTGTACACTTTATTCCCCGCGTGTAGCATGCGAACAACTCAGTGTAACTGCCTCTTTAACCGCTGCCCATGGCAATGCAGCTTTTCAAGGCCAGGGCGTTTCCGTGTCTAATAAATTGATGGGGCCGCGAAAGTGGCCATTTTCCTGTCGGTGCGATAAAATATAAATTTACAGCCTACCCTGCGTTTAGTGGGCTTGCGATCTTTGTATGTAAATAAGTAGGTATTTCGATGTTCGACCGCTATTATAATAAACGATTATGTTTCGTGATGATGGGCGCTTTTGCGAGTTAAATAGTTAGCTGCTGTGTTTTTTTTGTGTGTTTTAAGTACAATTTTCACCAACCTAGGCCCAAGTTAGGCAATCTAGTGGGATATCCTATTTTAGGTGGGATAGGTTGGAAAATGGGAACTACCCATCTAATGCCCGTAATACCTAGCGTTAGCTTATGAGGTAGATATTTACATACATACATAACATCTGTATTCCCAAATGGGGTAGGCAGAGCACATTTAACGCTACATAGACACGACCACGACTATTTCACGTTTCATGGCCACTTCTAGCTTTTTTTTAGGTTTTGAGTTGACAGTTTGCTAGCCTGTTAATAATTATTTTATTTTATTTTTAGTATTTTTTGTTAAAGCGGTAATAGAAATACATAATCTGTGCAAATTTCAATAGTCTAACTGGAACGGTTCGTGAGATACAGCCTGGCGACAGACGGACGGACAGACAGCGAAGTCTCAGTAATAGGGTCCCGTTTTCTCCCTTTGGGTACGGGACCCTTAAAAAAAATTACGAATGTTTTTGTCACTCAGGTGCAGCGCAGACGACAGACTTTTTGTGCAATCGAGTCTGCGGCGCACAAAAAGTCTGCGTGGATTGTATGCATTTTATCATTGTGCGCCGGACTTTTTGCGCGTCGTGTGCGTTACTGCCACGTTACTGCATATAATTCCATAGGTTCTATTTTCACTGACTAAAAAGTCCGTCACGGATAGTCTGTCGTCTGCGCAGGGCCTATTAAGTAAGTATATTAACTTCTTGGTTAAAGACGTAGATTTAATACTACATCAGTGGTTCAACTTGTTGACTTTAAACGAAAAACCATATTATTTATTTACTCGTAGCGGCCTGTATTTTCGCGGATGTTAAACACGTACGACCACTTTATGACTACGTTTTAACCGAACCGACGGATTAAGTATATTATTTATATTTTAGTATCGCTAATAAAACTCCAGCGGTGACGTAAAGTATCCGTTCAAGAGATTTTACTTTATTATGATTAGTTTCGTGTCATATTTTTACTGGGTCGTAATTTTCGTGCATTAGTGTGAGATCATACGTGGCCGAACGCTTGTACATACCATCGCGAACAGGGATTGTTGAGCCACTTAACTATATTTGTAACTTGGTCGTGTAATACTAATCCAATAGATAATATCTGTCAGTCACATCGGTCATTGATTACACGTCTAAATTGCGAACAGTGGCAAGTCGCTCAACAATCCCTGTTCGTGACTGTACATCACCCCTGATTTCCCAAACGGGGTACGTAGAGCACGCGAAATGTTACATAGACACAACTCTAACTATTTCACGCTTCGTAGCCCCTTAGCAAAGGTATAACAGTGAGAGGTTGCTAGCCTGTCGCCTAAAAACATTTTTTAATCTTTTTCCTTAATCGCTTTTTGTGACATCTACAGTCGAGTTTATTAATATTATTATATTCAGCAAAACTGAGGGTTCAAAAATATCATATTTGGCATTTGTCTGCTCATATATTTATGAACTCGACTGTACTATACAAAAACCATGATCGTTTTGCCGGTTTTTGCTGAACAACGGCTAATGTTCCTAGAATAATGCGGAATCCTTCGTTCAAAAGTCCAACTCACGCTTGGCTGGTTTTTAATGATTTTGAAGCCACTGCGCTTGCGACTGTCATTGTAATAACTATAAAAAAGACAAGAGAAGATCGGACATGTATTGTCGTAAACGCAATGACGTCAAAGGGCGTTCACACTAGGTAAGTACGTAAAATTTTAATCGTCCTCTGACTTCGACGGATAAACGGGAGTATAATATAATGAATTTGAAGGTCTTTACTGTGCAAATACATAAAATAATGCATGCAGAACAATTTAAAAATACAAGTCTGAACATATCCCTTATAGGAACTAATTCTGTTGATAAGATAAATAAGAGTAAATATAGATATAATGAAAATATACTTTCTTTTCATTTTCAGACCAATTAGAGCGGTAGCTTTATTGTAGATACATCACCAGCACTAATATCTGCCACGTCTTACTGCCCCTAAACTATAGACCGATAGGTACTCAAAAGATGGTAAACAATCTTGACGTGTCTTTTTATTTAAACATACTTACACTTTATAAATCAAAATCTTTACATTTTACAATTTAGATATGAAAAATCATTTACTTTCATAATTGAATTGTATAGTGTAACGATTTTTATTTTTAGTCTGTGTGGGTCATTCCACGACCAAGGCAGTTTTGCGTGACACTCCGAG
>BHDV01065552.1:0-22595 GCA_005406045.1 Adoxophyes honmai
TAAGATCCCACAATCCTAATAACATCAAAAAGGATATCACATTCATGTAAATCTGAACCTGCATAAAATGGGAGCAGAGTTGTCTATGGCTACCTGAGAACCTAGTGTTAAATCTAAGAAAAATGCTGGAAGTGGCTACGAAACGTGAAGTAGTCACGGTTTTGATTGTGTAGCGTTTTGGGTGCTCGGCAAACCTTGCGTGCTCTACCTACTTCACTTAAAAATACAAGCGTAATGTATGTATGAAATGTATGAATACAGAGATCAAAAAACGCAATAGGTAAAAGTAAAACATGCTCACCGCTCATTGAATATCCAGAGCCATTCATTTTTGACATATATATCACCAAACAGCCTCAAAAAGCCAGGAACTGATGCATAGCTCTGGTTCCTTGCAAATGGCTGCAACAGCCAAGAGGCCGTGATCGCGAACAATGCCGCGGCGGCCGTCAACCCAGCGCGTGCCCACAACGCGACCGTGATACCGGTATTATTTCGTTACCGTACTGGGTACTTTAGTTCTGGTAAATCTTTCGAGAATTCTAGTGACGTGGGTGCAAAATAGATCCACCTTGGTGACGAGCCTTGGCAGCACAATGGTGAAAGTAACATAGTTGTATGTTCCCAAATGGAGTTGGCAGGGCTCACAAAACCAACGTAGACGAAACTATGACTATGTATTTCCCGTTTCGCAGCCACTTTCACAAGCAATATTTATGATAGTGACAAGTTGTTAGCCTGTTTGCTAAAGCTTACCTAAACCTAATTCTTCAGTCACCTCCTACGGCGTTTACAGAGTAAATTGTAGAGGTGATATTCTAATCCGACAGCACAAAGAAACCAAAAATTTCCCTTAACCTTCTGCCACTGAGGTGGTAGTCTGTCAGACACCGCCAAACGTAAAAACGTTACCAGATCGCAATGTGACGTGATGTAGTCCTGTCTCGCTCAGTACCTTCCGCAATTGGTTCGCGCCACCCGAGAGTGCAGCGCAAGCGGCGGTGCGGTGCAGACGAGTTGAGTTATGAGCTGTTGGTGTCCCACAGACGTAAGTTCAGCAATAAACGCTGGAGTCTATTAGACGTCACCTCACAAATGACTTATTAAATCCATAGTGTCTGCCATACGTTACGTCAATAAAATATTTTTTTGCCATAGTATTTTAGACGTTACCTAATGATATTTTTTTTAGATTACGACATAAAGCAAAGACGGTAAATTTGGCTGCCCAGGGAGCTTCGCTTTACTATTAGGCGAGTTTTACGAAGGAATTGTCCCGTCCCCCCGCGTACTCGGAACTCAGGCCGAAAGGCCTGCTGGGAGAAATTTGTGCAGTATATGTCCTAGCAAGTTATAAAGGCAGACTAGATACCGCTGCTGGGCATGTAAAAAACATATTTGTCAGCAATTTTCTCCTCAGATTTGCCAAGACTGCTAAGTACATTCTTGAAATAAGGGTCATCTTTGAGACTGATTTGTGCCTAATTATACCGTAAGATCTCGTTAAGTTTAATGTCACTGAATTATTATAGTGTGCTAAAAAAAATATTATTTTTTGTTTTTTACAAAATACGTTAATTTTGACTTTTCTTAATATTTTTCTAATATTCGGTGAAAAAGTTATAAAAATGTTGATCTTCATAAATAATTACCAAAAACCACAATCTATTATTTTGAGAACCCTTATTTCTTTGTTTTCTATTAAATTATGAGTCATTTGATTATTATGTAAAACAAAAACATAGTATACTCCTTAAAATTTATACATATTTTGACAAACGAAAATGACGTCTGACAGACTACACCTCAGTAGAATGTTTATCGCAAAGTCACCTCAGTTGCAGAAGGTTAAATTAACGTTCAGAAATGTGTACAGTCGTAAGCATTGGCAAGAAATCAGCAATCCGTCTAGTGCTGTGTCTATAGGTAGGTAATCGCTTCCCATCGACTGACGTAGTCCGCGTTGACCTTCCTTACAGTAAAAACATCTCCACTTAAGTAACATGACGTGTCGTATGCAGCAATGGAGGCAAGTCACTAATAGCGGTTTTGCCGGTACTCCTTACAGAGCTCGGGTTGTCCCGCGCTGCAATTGGGCGAGTGGCAATTGTTCCTGGAGATGGAAATGTTTGAGGGCTTTGAGCGAAATAATGTATGATGCTCGTATGAAGTAGCAGTTTAAATTTAGACTGGTAAGCATTAGGATTTATTTAATGTTGCACGACTACAATGTATATCTTGTTAATTAACAAATTATATTATTATTTTGTATCTCTTTTGAGGTATCGGATTTTAAGTAACACCTCTCCATTTAAACCTAAATAGCTATGTATACGACCGTATTAGTCTTCACAAGAACCTCGTATCATTAATACAAACATGCCTATATTCCCGAATAGGGTAGGCAGATGACACGAGACTTCTAGCATAATTTTAGGTTTAAAACTAGATGAAAGAAGTATAATAGTGACAAGTAGAATTTATTTCTTTCGTCGTATTTTCCCACATCTTTATAAGAAATGGAGAGGTGTATCCTCAACCGACATCACTTACAAAAGAATTACTAGTTCACAATTTAACAAATATACATAATGAAATACTGCCAAGATAATAATCAATTCGCCCTCATCTACAACTCATTACTATTCAAATCCGAATAAGCTCTTCACACACAGTTCCGTAACTAGACAGCACAAACACTTAAACTCACGAACTCAATCGGAAACTAGTACCGAACTATTGCGAACATCGACAGCGAGTGTAAATCCCGGGGTATCTGCCCAATGGGAGCGCAGTGTCTGTGTTAGGGTATCTTCTGAAAACGGTATAGTGGCCTTAAAGCAAGAACATTTATTACAGCATACCGTACCGGTACCGATCTGTGATACCGGTATCCATACCTACATAAGTACACCCTGTAGCCACTTTTTATTTTTATGTTAAGGTGTATTTTAGGCGACAGGCTAGCAACCTGTTACTATTATACCTGCCAACTCTATGTTAAAAATGTGCGAGAAGTGGCCACGAAGCGTGAAATAGTCATAGTTTTATCTATGTATAGTTTTGTGCGCTTTGCTTAACTAATTAGGGAATAATAATTAATTAATTATATTGTAGGCGTGATATATATATTACATTGCATTGTTTGACAAAGAAAATCTTTAATCACGCTTCTTGTGTGAACGTTCTACGATAAGTCAGAAATCCGTTCGAATGTACACATAATGTACTAAACTTGTGTACCGGCCAGTGACCTATGTAAAGGCCACACACCAATACAGAGCATAGCTTCGCTCACCGCCGATCGCTCTTCGGGGACGCATCATCGTTACGGCTGCCAGCATAATTCCGACTATTGACCCCGCGAGAGATCCTCGCTAGTCCCAATTTAATGCCCCGTTTCCACCTCTAGCGATAGGCAAAGCGAGCGTTTTCTATCATTATTTTGCTTCAAAGTTGGTAAGTAACGAAACATTGTCATAAATATAAATGTGTACGTAATTTGTTTGTTACCCGTCCACGTATTTATTGTTGGAATTACTTTAAAAAATGTGTATTTCGTAATACAGTGCATGGATTTTATAGCATCCTGTACAGCCGAAGCCCGAAATAAAGAGGAGGCTAGTACCCGTGTGATCGTTTATACACTGGATGTTGATGATGATGACAATGAAGGTTCTTATTCACATTGGTTTCGGATACATTTAATTTGACCTATAATCAGAACATCACTAATGTATACGTTTTTCGAGGACGCTCTTGACCGACTTGCCCTAATATACTTCCCCAGCAAATTTGTTAAGTATGAAGTAAAAAAAAAAATGGTTGCATTTTTTGTGACAAAAAACAAGTGCGAGTCGGACTCGCGCTCGAAGGGCCCCGTACTAAAAGCTGCAAAAAAATCAAGTTGTTGTTATAAGACCATTTCAACTGTCTCACTATTACCGTTCTTGGGTTATATTATGGGTTCGTTACACGTACCGAGTAGAGTGGCGAGAGAGTGTTCTCGGCCGAGTACTCGGTTCGTGTGTACTATTGTTTTCATAGAACACACGAACCGAGTACTCGGCCGAGAACACTCTCTCGCCACTCTACTCGGTAGGTACGTGTGATCAAGGCATTACAGCCTGATGACAGACGGACGGACAGCGAAGTCTCAGTAATAGGATCCCGTTTTTACCTTTTGTCTTTTCCGGAGTAACTTATGTATTGTAAATTATCGTCCAGGGACAATCTTACCTGTATAATTCAAAACAGACTCATACATATGAATGTTTTGCTCAGTTCGGCGCAATAATAATTAGTTTTGGGTCAGGTAGCTTTAAAATTAAGTGCTACATGATACCCTTCCAGCGAGAAAATCGTGCTGGGCCTAATGAATTCTTGTTAGGAGTGTTTGCTAATTTTCTGTGAGGCAAAGGTGTGTTTATTTAGTAGTTAACATTATTATAATAAGTAATATTAGCTTGACGTTTAAATACATAAGTACACACTTTTTAATGAATTGCTCCTGTTTACCTACAATAAAATATGTGCACATGAAATACTTTAGTTTGTTGCATTTTCCACATACTATATTTTTCCGTGGACGAAATGAGAAGGAAAACTGTATTGTTGACTAAAGGGGCATTATGCTGCCAATTTGACACTAATGTACCATTTTAATGTAACTTCAAACCTAAAACGCTAAACGGCATCTCAATGTAAACATTGTCATGGATAACGTTTCATATGTTTTACCCATTTCCTTTACGAAAACAAGCTCGATATCTATGTATGTTTACATTCTTAGAGTTCCGTACGTTTAAAATAAAAACCTTTGCACGATCACTCCATAGTCTGTCTGTTAGAACTAGACCTTTTTCCTTAGGAAAGCGTAAAGATACTAAATTAAAACAATAACTGTGTAATTATTTAACCTTAAATCCTATTCCATCCATAAATGCAACAGGCTACGTCGCATTACTGTTGCTTAGGGTCTTGTCATGCATTTGTGGATACCATTAACTGACAAGGCCTGAATGGATACTGTGGCCATCAGTCACCGATAACTGACTCAGGCTGCACGAATACTGCGTCTGTCAGTCACTGGTGACCGACAAAGCTTGAAAGGATACTGTCTCTGTCAGTTACAGGTAACCAACCAGGACCTGAATAGATACTGCATCTATCAGTCACCGGTGACTGACATGGCAGCCACTCAGTCACTCCGACGTCCACGAAAATGAAGAAGTATTTTAAATCACCATACGATTAAGGTGAGCAAGTGTTAATGCCGCGTAACTTATACACTGTCCCTGTATAAAGTTGCCTTCCAGGAAAACACACAGACGAGCCCCGGCATACCCCAAAGGCGTTATCGCAGACTTCGCTGTAATCTGAGAGTGTAAGCTTCGCAAATCCCTGCATTAGCAGACTCGTCACGCAACCAGCTTATAATTAATCCTCTCCAGGGGCGATTGAATTACAAACTATTGTCGAACTAGTTTTCAGTCTTGCGGCTGCTTAGGGAATCACTAAACTCTGTAGCGATAATCTATGTTTTATTGCGTATTTCTTGATTGAAACGTCGCGAAAGCCAGCCGAAATTATTTTTCAAACATTTGTTCGATAATCTGTATTTTTATAACGATCGATCAATGAAGAGTCGATAGAACCAAACCAAAATAAAATTTTGTATTAGAATTATTCACTCTTTTTCGCTTTTTCACGTAAAATATTTATAGTCCGAAAACCTATAGAGATAATAATTATTTTAAACATAATGCCCTTAAAAAATCTCAATTACGAGTATAACACACCCTAAGTTCGTGACGTACTCGTATCCACCATGTACCTAGTTACTTTAAACACATAGAGCCACTAACCGCATGGTTGTTACTTTAGTACAGAATCCTAAAAAAATATGCTACAAGTGGTCACGAACTTATTTAATAATCGTGGTTTTGTCTACGTAGCGTTTTGTCTGCACTGTCCATTGCATACCAGAAATTAGTCTGTAGGGTAGTGTGCTTAAGTTTATAACGCAATCTTAAAGTATGCACTCAACTTGACGGTAAGTAAGTGAGACTTCCACTTTTAGAAGCTTTTTAATCCAAGATTAATATCAAACCATACATTATAGTAACATTATGAGCACAGCAGTCCACTCGATCAATACGCCGGCAGCGGGCAGCGGCCGTCAGTGTCACGCGGCGTGATTCATCGCGGCGGCTGCGTGTGAGTGGCGTGTGTGAAAATCATCGAGCGTACGGACGGCGTGGGAAGGCTGGGAGTATTTTTGATAAGAGTTGGCTTTGTGTTTTGTTATTTTTTTCTACCAAGAAACGCACATATTAAGTTATTGGTTAAGGATGATGTAGCTGGTGATGTGTGCGACCTTTGGTAGAATTAAGTGCATTTTGATGCCGATCGCTTGCAGTGTCCGCAGACAAAGTGTCGACACAGTTGACGACACATACTAGCGACACAAAGTTAAGCAGTAGATGACACGTCGGTCGACTGCAGATCAGAGTAATAAATGTCGCAAAAACTGGCAATTTTTAAAAATGTTATACTGGTTGGCAAGTTAAAATTTTTTTTTTTTTCGAAAACACTTAATATTCTTTAGTGGATGTCGTAAAAGGTGACTAAGGACATAGGTTAAGTTATATTATTTTGGGCAACAAGCTAGCAACTTGCCACCTTAAAACCTAAAAAAAAATGTATGCTAGACGAGGCCCCAAAACGTGAAGGTCACAAAACCTGATTGGATGACCATTTCTTGACAACTACATTTTTGTAATCTGTGGATGACGTTTTTAATGAAGTGTCGTCGATATCTCTTATAATATTTACATTATTTTATTACTAAAACCGCACAGTTTTAACGATATCTATGGCAAAGTTTTGTCCATAATACCTTGTAACTCTTTTTGCAGCACCATCTCCTACATTATTGCTCTGTGGTTCAGCGTCTGTGTGCGTATGGCGATCGGCAAATGTTTGACCGAGTGATTAAACTTTATCCACTCGCTCATTGACGGTGAAGACGATTCGCAAGTAGATAATTGATTATGTTGTGCTTGGCTTACGGGCGGACTGAAGTGGGAAGTCATTTTGTGTGACCACGATTTACGTTGACTCTATCAGAAGGGCCATTTTGTAAAATAATCGCCATTCTTTTTCACAATAAAAAAAAAATCTATTTGTTAGCTATAGTACAAATTGAAGAAATGTCCTTAATTTAATTTAAAAAAAAGTAACAGAATTGAAAAAAAAATACAATAGTTTTTTTAATTATACATTTCGATTTAGCTATCGATTCTGAGTCGGAGCGAGTTGATCAACTAGTTTTTTAATAATTAACTTACTAAAAAAATTCAAGTGTACTTAAAATGCACGCACGTGTAAAGTGGTAGACCCTTTACCACTTACTTTATACAATAAAGAAGGCACTCGAAAGGCAAGTAAAGTACTATTGTTCGTGTGTTACGAGGGTTCCGTAGCATTTTTCACGCATCTGTCCCCTGTTCATTATAAACGAACCCTTTTAAATGCATTATTTTTACCAACAGTAGAATGAAACGAATAGTCAAGTTCTCTTACAGATCTTCTTAAAAGTATAAGTTATAAAAGTTTAACGCTCTCGGACATTTTGATTTGAAAGTCTAAATGAAAAATTGCATTTTACGTCTAGACTTTAAGTAGAACTTAGTTATTATCATAATGACATTACTTACACATAAGAAAAGTCCCTTTGGTTTAAATTTAACTCATTTTGGTTTCACATACGGTATTTGGTTTGACGGCCGAATAGCTCAGCGGTTAGAGAACCTGACTGTGAAGCTTGAGGTCCCGGGTTCGATCCCCGGTCGGGGCAGATGTTTGTATGATGAATACGAATGCTTGCTTTCGAGTCTTGGATGTTTATCTATATATAAGTAAGTTTATCCGTTGTCTAGTACCCATAACACAGGGTTGCCTAGTTTGGGACTCGGTGATTGGTGTAAATATTGTCCAGTGATATTTATTTATTATTTATTTATTTATTTACATAGAAGGTCCATGATGTCATACACTAGTATTTGGAAACAAACGAAACAATGCCACCCTTACAAAGACATACTTAGAACCGTGAAAAGGCTAATCTTTGACACGAGTCCCGTGGATTATACTTTTAATCGAATTGGTGGGGTTAATTGTAAATTGTATTTAAGGATTATTAATCTACAATTATTTGGGCGTAAATGTGAAATGCCAAGACAATAAAACTTTACTATTCAACTAAATATTCGCGAATCCGTACCAATATAAAATATAAATGTGAAAGTGTGTTTGTTTGTTTGTTTGTTTGTCCGTCTTTCACGGCTAAACGGAGCGATGGATTGACGTGATTTTTTAGGTAGAGATAGTTTAGGGCACGGAGAGTGACATAGGCTACTTTTTATCCCGTAAAAAATTGATGTTCCTGAGGGAAAACAAAAATATAGTTTGCTTGATAGATCGATATCGATCGATGATAGATCGATATCAATCGATAACCGATCGATAGATGATAGATCGATGGCGCCGTGTGTCGTTTGAAACGAGAAGTTTTCTTATAGTTGTGCTTATACCGCAATATAACCGAGTTCCACGCGGGCGGAGCCGCGGGCGGAAAGCTAGTGTGATATAATTCCGGAATATGTAGGTATTGTATTTCTTTATTGTACAGCATCAAGCACTCAAAACGTTGCCATAATTGAGATGATATTTTGTGTGACCAGATTAACAAATAAACATAAAATATCAGATACCCGTGAGTGCCACAAACCGTTTTTCCGTTACAGTAAACAAACAAATCATCCAGTTTTTGTTTGCGCGTCCCGAAATAATTGGAGCATAGTTGCCAAATAATATCGGTTCCAAATAAACTAACTTTTAATTAACGTTTAAACTTTGAAGCCTGGGAACTACCGCTTTAAGGCACACTAATAGAGTCGAAATTGGTCCGTGTGTTGGGCCAACACGCAAATATTTGCTGGACGTGTGGCGGCCATGATCGGTCAACTGGAGCGTTTACACCCTATTCACGGAAACAAGTTAATATAGTGCTCTCCGTCACGTAATCCTATAAATGACAAAGACAAAACGTCTACGGCGTTTGACAATTTCGAAAAACGTGTTCATCTGGCTACTATAAAAGTGAACTTTAATTTTTTCTTGGAAAAATAAGTAAAAATTTTAGGCTTTTACATAAATACATACATACATATTCTCACGCCTGTATTCCCAAGAGGAGTAGGCTGAGCACATGAATTCAAAAATCCAGTGCCACGTTTAGCAATTTCAGGGTAACCAGATGGTTAAACGTGATATTGCAGTGACAGGTTGCTAGCCCATCGCCCACAATACACTAACCCTTTCCCTGAGTCGACTCTTACGACACCCACGGGAAAAAAGGAGGAGGTGCTATTCTAAACCCGACACCACGCGAGGCTTTTACTATTTAGCAATTTTATATTCGTCATAATAAATAGCAAAATGGTGTTAAATAGTCTTCTCATTCAGTCTCACATTATCATAGCAAGCATTCTCCCTCTGACTTGACATCTCACTACAAGTAAAGTGATATTTTTTTATTTTTGCAGGGCCCCTAAGTGACAAATTATTGAACTGTTCACTAGTCTAATTTGCGCTGTATTCATTGATGAAAGTCCATTTGCCAAATAATAATTATTTAACACTTGAAATTGTACGAAAAAATTACAGTGAAGTCACAATCTGTCAAAAGTTTTTTTTCCGTGTGGTGTCGGGATAAAATAACACCTCTCCATTTCTTCCGTATATGTCGTAAGAGACGACTAAGGAAATTATGTTTAGGTGTTTTAGGCGACATGCTAGCACCCTGTTACTATTCTACCTCTTTCATCTGTTTTCAAACCAAAAACTATGCTAGAAGTAGCTGCGAAGCGTGAAATTGTCATAGGTTTTGTCAGTCATGTTTCGTGTGCTCTGCCTACCCCATTTGGGAACACAGGCGTGATTGTATGTGTAAATTTGATAAAACAAAGGCAGTCAAGTTTGAACACTGCATTTTGTTTTCCCCATCAACTTGTTTCCGTGAATAAGGTCTGTGTGTGAAGGGTGGGCGTGGGCGTGGGGAGTGGGCAGGGTGGGCAGTGGGCAAGCGAGAAGACCCCAAAGCCTGGACAACGATACGAGCAACTTTTCTTCTCCCAAGTTTAATGAACCGTTGTTATACACAAATGTTTGCGCTCCGATGTGTAGACTGACAAGTTTGTTAAGGTTTTTTGCCACAATACGCCTTGTCTTCTTAGAAAAAGTTACCATTTTTATGCATCGGTTACCCAATTTTTTGTATGAATAAAAATGATTAAGGAAATAGGTTTAGGTATATTTTAGGCGACAGGCTATCAACCTGTCACTATTATTCGTCATCAATCTGATTTTAAATCTAAAACAATGCTACTCGTAAAAGTGGCTGCCATGCGTGAAAAAACATGTGCTCTGTAACAACAGGCGTGATTGTGTACTTGTTATTCAAGTGTTCATAGAAATAGGTACTTGAAGGAATATATATTATAATAACAGGGATAATGATTTCAAAATAGTTTTTTATTAATTTTTGGACTCTTGGTTGAAGAACTGGATGCTGATTGTAAGAATAAATAGGAAGAATTGAATTTTTAGGGGCCTTTGGTTAGGTAATGAAATATGCCGCCATGTCCATAAAACATAGAAAACATCAGAAATGATTCGTAGTTTCAAAACGATACACTGAAAAATTTTAGTAAACAGTTGTATAGCGAAGGAATTTGATAGAAATAGCATTGTCTATTTTTAATTGCTTTTGTAACAACAACAACCAACGTTAATTACTGGCACAAATAACTTCAAACGCGGTGCTTGAACCTTTCGAGTGTATGGGACTGCGTCGAGAGCTCGCTTTGATACTCTACCACGGAACAAAATAATATGTAGTGAACACAGAGTATTGTTGCACGTTTCACAGCCAATTTTAACAACATTTTTGGACTAAAAATAGATGAAAGAAATAAAGAGCTGTAGTTGATATCCAACAAAACATGCAAAATTCTACTTAAGCTGATTTTGTTATTTTAATAATCACTTAGGGTCAATTCCCACCAAAAGAGCAGCGCAGCGCGGCGTAGCGCAGCGACCCGCTCCGTGGAATGAGAATTTCAACTTTATTTTCATTACAATAACACTTATTATCGCATGAGAAACTCTAACGATGCGCGCGCATACCCGCGTATCCATGGTGATAACAACGCATTCCATAAACGAAGCCGTGCGACTGCGCGAGCCTTCGCAGGAATGCCCGAGGAGCTCGAGCAGTCGCGACGGCCGCTGTCAATACATATGTCAATATGTCAATAATTATGTAAATTCCAGCAACTTCCTACGCATTCCAGCGGCTTCTCGAACAGTCGCAGGAATCGTCGCGCATTCTCCACGGAGCGGGTCGCTGCGCTACGCCGCGCTGCGCTGCTCTTTTGGTGGGAATTGACCCTTAGACTACAATACTTTCTGTGTAGCGTTTTGTGTTGATGCGTACACACAAAACGCAAGAAGCCAATACGTGTACCTATTAAGAACATGGATATTTCTTCCGTGGATTTTAGGCTAAGGACGGTTTAGGTGTGCTTTAAGTACTTGGCTTAGGTAACTTGTCACCACCATCCCTCTTTTATTTAAACTTAAACCCTAAAACTGTTAACAAAACGTGACGTGAAAGTTCATTTGGTTTTTTAACAACCTATCACAAACGACTATAAAATTATACATCGTTTAATTTCAATTTTAATCTACTTTCGAGGGACCCGTACAGCATTGGATCTGATTAAATTGGGTCGCGAATTCAATCAGTAAAATTATTATACAGATAATGACTTCGCGGAGTGTTGTTTATTTAGTAGAATGGTAATTCATATTTTAGGAAACAGACATCATTATAGACTGAAATTATTCAAATGAAATTCAGAATTAAACTTTTTTATTGAAAGTCTTGAAAAACGTGTAAAATACTTCTTCGTAAATCATTCTCTAATGGGGTAAAAGGGGGACGCGAAGTTAGTATGAAAGGTTTCCGAATAGCCTGTAATACGACATTGAAGCGCGGACGAAGTAGCGGTCAAAAACTTGTATTTCACACAGACTTTTTTTTTAAATTTAAAACCAAAACAAAAGGAAACCGCATTTAAAACTGAAACGGAATCCCTTTTAAACCTGCACTCGCATGCAAGTAATTAAAAGTATACTGTAACATATGACCGCCCAGTATAATTAGATCCCTGGCCGTGTATTAACCAGCTGAAAACGACGTGTTCGAGAGGTCTAGGCAAAGTGGTTGTAGGTTTATATTACAGTGTGTTGGTATGATGATCCGTGAAGAGCTCGGAACTTATTGGAAATTATTTTCGCGTTGAAATTATGTGTGATGAGAGATTGCGAGCTTTAGATATCTTTGGTTGGAGCTGTGAAATTACTAAATATATTTGACAAGGAAATAGCTGTTCAATTGCTATTTTAATAAATTTTGCATGAACATTTCTGAGCCAATATGGAACCTATATGCAGTAAACGTCATAGGGATATTGCATTGCATTGATAGGGGATCTTTGTTAAGTTTATTATAAGGTTCTTCGATGGGTCAGATATCATATTGAATCCACAATTCAACAAGAAAGATAGCGATGTGGATAGATAACCAAAACTATATACACGTGATACCAATGTAGCATATTTTATAACACTTAATAAACATACCTACATACACACATCATGCCTGAGGTGATGGAGTAGGCAAAGTATACGATACGCTACATAGACAAAACTAGGACTTTACTAAATAATCGCCTCTTAAAACATCCACGGATGAAATGCACAGGTGTTATTCTAAGGACACCACACGGATTAACTCTGATCATTGTATGTATGAATACATACAATAATTGTGATTCCACAGGGACCAGCTCGCTTTAGTTGCCATGAGCGCAGCGTTCGCGGGACAGCTTTAAATTTTGATGGCGCGGCGCAAACATGAGCGGAGAGCGTTTTTGCTGTTCGTCAAGGTTAGATGAAGATGAATAGTTAGTAATTATGTTTGTCTAAGTAAAGATTTTTGTCTAATAATTTTCTAAGGTTTCTACTACTACTACTGTGATGATCATAGCCCGGAAAATCCATAGCAAAACAAAAAGACTGTCGCAATCTAACTAGAGCATGAAACATTTTTTTATCGATATCGAGTAAGTAATTGAAGCCTTGTAGATGTCCTCACGATGTTTTCCTTCGCTCGAGCTAAATTGTTAATTAGAAGTATACATTCCGCGAAGCGCGGGTGCGAGCCCAGGGTTCGAACTCACGACCCTCTGTTTGAGCGGCTACAGGTCAAACCGCTAGGCTACTACGGCTGTTTCCTAAAACCGTCACAAATTTTATTTGCTTTTGCCGTATCAATCCCGATTTAGTATAACACCTCTCCATTGTTACCATGAATGTCGCAAAAAGAGACAAAAAATAACAGGTTAAGGTTTACTTAAGACAACATTACAGGCTAGCTACCTGTCCCTATTATTCCACTAACGTGTACTAGTGGTTTTGTTTCAAATTTTCCACCTATCTTATTTGGGAACATGGGCGTGACGAATGTAACTATGTAGTCTCTTCTAATCTACGACGAGCTTCACAATTATAAAAATAAAAGTTTTCGCCTACTTTCAATCCCATTCGTAATGGAAAACCTCGTTAAACGAGTTGTCATTTGCCTGCCCATTCTACTTTGCACGTACAATCCAAATCCATTCGTACAACCAGCTTTAACTGGACTGCAAACGACCCCATTCGCACCGCTCGTAACTTGCGCCTGTGAGTGCGGTCACGTACCCGCATTATACATTCAAACACTAGCGTTTTTACTAGTAATGGAATTTTTGATACCGCATCGGTCGCGCGCCTAATGTCCGTGGGAAGCCATTGTCTCCACGCCCTTTAATATTTTAACTCGAGGTAGCTGTTGCGAGTTAAAAATGTACGGCTTTAAAGGGTTTAGATTTCGACATATTGTAGGACCTATAGAATAGTGTGAAGTTAGCCCCTACTATTATTATCAGAGTGAAGGTTACGTCTCGCTATCTGTCAAATTTTCGCGCAACCATCGCCCCCCAGTTGTCCGGATTCTAAAGAAATTTGAAGTACCTAGATAGGTAAATAATTATCCACCCAACTTTTTTTTTCAAAAACAAAAAAAGCGTGATAACCTATGTAAAGCCCGTCACAGACTACGCATATACGATAATATTTTATCTGCGTATAAATGTAATTTTTCCATATGTCGGTGTCAATAGCTCATTGAATTGTATAGGGAGCGATATTGACAGATATCTGTTCAGTAACAGATATCTTACCGTATCTGCTTAGTGTGTGACGCGCTTTAAGTTTGTAACTGACGAATATTGATAATGTTTTCGTCTTTTTTTGCCAAAAAAGAAAATAGCAGTTAGGTATATCCGAAAACATTTTGACGACAAAAATTACAAGAGAGTCACAAACCAAAACTTAACACATACAAGGTCCAACAAAACCATATTCAATGGTTGGCCGTTCAATCGTACTGGTAATGTATACCTAACAGTTTTTTAATATTTACCACCGCCACGAAACCAGCGTATTTATTTGGCGTCCGCGTTCTTTTGTCATCCATATTTTGCATCGTCCATCACAAAAGGGTAGCGCGGGACACGAAGTCGCTTTTAATTATCCGCTGACAGCCTGTAAATATTTACGCGCGTCATCAGGGAATTCCGGGCTTTTTTGTATCCCGTTTTATTGATCACAGCACCGGAATGGTGATGAAACTTACGGTTTGCTGTCTACTAAAGCCTGTCGCTTTGTTAAAATTTATTTTTATTTCAATGTGAAGTATACAAGTTTTGTGTACAGTCACGAACAGGGATTGTTGAGCCACTTGCCACTGTCCGCAATTTAGACGTGTAATCAATGGCCGATGTGACTGACAGATGTTAGCTATTGGTTTAGTATTACACGACCAAGTTACAAGCATAGTTAAGTGGCTCAACAATTCCTGTTCGCGATGGTACCTACAATTACAAGCAAACTTGGCCACAAGTATTTAATACGCCAATTTTTGTCCTATTACTACTTTTAAATATAAAACTGTAAATATGGATAGATAGATAGATATATGTCTTTATTTCGTTTTGAAAATTACATTACATTCGATATGTCAAAACATAACAAATTCACAAAAGGATCGTCCAATAAGTAAATAGTAAATAATTAAAACAAATAAATTAAGTATGAATGAAATGTCAAAATAAATTTGAAATACTATCACATTAAAAATAATGTAAAATAAAATGTCAAAAATAAATTAAAAATTAAATTAATAAAAAGTAAATAAAAACAAAAAGTAAAACACTGCAAATCACACAATGTGATAATGTCATGAGAATTGCATAAAAATTAAAATATACTGTCAAAATTAAAACCAATATCGTAAAATACAATGTCAATAATAAAAATAAAAAATCAAAATACACAATGTCATTAAATCAATAGCCAATAATTAATAATTATTCCAGAAACTCTCTTACAGAATAAATTGATTTATTCAACATTAGTTTTTTTAGCTGGCAGCCAAACACTTTGTCCGAAGTAACATTCCTTAGGTCGGCGGGTAGTTTCTCATACAGTCTAGGGCCTACGACGCGCGGGTTTTTATCGAGAAGCGCCAACCGCCGCGGCACCACTTGCAGTCGCCCGGTCTGACGGGTGATTCTGACTGGGTTATTTACTCGTTTAAAATCGTTGATATTATGGCGAGTTAATACCAATACGTCATATACGTACTGGGAATAATGCGTCATAATACCAAACTTTACAAACAATTCCCTACACGAATCCCGTGGCTTTGCCCCTGCTAGTGTGCGCAGAGCTCGTTTTTGCATTTTAAATACTTTATCAGCGTTTGTCGTATTCCCCCACAAAACATTGCCGTAAGATAACAAGGAATGAAAATGCGCGTAGTAAACCTGGACTAAGGCTTTCTCGGAAACAAGTGGTTTTAGCTTTCTCAGTGCGAAGACTGTACTGCATAGCCTTACGCAAAGTTTTTCCACATGTTGTTTCCAGGTCACTCGAGAGTCCATTGTAAAACCCAGAAAACTGTTTGCATCACACAACGGCAGTGGAATGTTTAGTCTTGGTATTTCAATGTTATTTCTGGCTGAATATGCAAATTGCACAAATATGCAAATTTTAATGAATTACCTGTAAACGAGAATTCTTAAAGTATTTACTGTGTAAATCTAAAGCCTAAATGAAATCAACTTTTAGGTTAAATCCATACATAGAAATAAAAACGAATCGTCGAAATGTATGTTCGCGCATAACTTCCGAACTACAGCACCAAAATGGCTGATTTGATTATTTTTTTGTCTTTACTTTTAAGGAAAAGGTTTCTGTAAAATACAGCAACATTTAAGCTTATTTTAATTAAACACAGGTTCTTTAAAAAAGTTAATAAACATAAGTTTTACATTGTTATATCATTACAAGACTTACCAGCAAAGGCGAGGAGCAGCACTGCGCCCGCGCACCCCATGGCCGCTGGCGCCGGCGCTGCGGAACAAACACAACAGTCATTTACTTGTAATAACAACACATTCATTCTAGATTTCATACATACCTACATACAATGAGAGATATGTTCGCCTTTGTACTTAATATTATGTTTTGTTTTGTTTGTTATTTTGTCATGTTTAATTTGTACAATAAAGAGTTACATACATACATGCGTACATATTGGCTATGTTCCCAAATGACGTAGGCAGAGCACACGAAACGAATAGAAAAAACCATGTTTATGACCACTTCACGCTTCGCAGACGCATCTAGCATATTTTTAGGTTTATAAAAAAAAAGGTAGAGGTATAATAGTGGTAGGTTGCTAGCCTGTCGCCTAAAGCATACTTAGACCTATTTCCTTCTCTTAAGACATCCATGGAAGAAATGGAAAGATGCTATTCTACCCCGACACCACAAAATGTATAATTACGTGTTATTCCTGTAGGTAAGCACACTATTACACACCACGCTCCCGTCACAGGCCAGCAACCCGATACTATTTAGGTACTCATTTTATTTGATTTTATACCTAAAACTAGTTGGTCCCGCGACTTTGTCCGCGTGGAATAGTTATTTTGGGCATTTCTTTTTTTTCGTAATAAAAGGTAGCCTATGTCCTTTCTCGGAGACTTAAGATTGTCTTTGCCAAATTTCATCAATATCGGTTGAAAGGTTTAAGCGGAAAAACGTAATAGACAGACAGACAGACAGACAGAGTTACTTTCGAATTTACAATATGAGTAGGGATTGCACCTAAAGTTATAGACGTGATTTGTTTAATATCGGTTTTAAAGCACGTGAAAAACATACAACCACCTGTGTTGCTGAATGGGTAATGCAGAGTACACGAAAAATTAAATGGACAAAACCATGATTTTTTCACGCCTTGCAGACGCTTCTAGCATTACTTTATATTTGATGAAAGACGTATAATAAAATAGGTGAAAAAACATTAAAAATGAAACTAGTAAATTTTATTTATTTTCATACTTTTCTCTTTAGTAAATCTGCTAACGTTTTTAATTTGCTAAAGTAATTTTAGGCCCGAAAAATATTACGGTCACAGCAGACAGCGACCGCCGTAAATATACTTAACCTGGAGAAATTACCGAAAATACTTTTCTTGAATAAACAAAACGTAAAGATGGGAACCCTTAATTGAAAACTGAAAAAGTTTCAAGACGTTCGCAGGAACATACATAGATACGTTAGTATTCCCAAATGGGAGAGACAAGAGCATAAAGCCCGTCACAGACTACGCATATACGATAATATTTGATCTGCGTATAAATGCCATTTTTCCATATGTCGATGTCAAAAGATACCTGACGGTAAATCTGCGCAGTGTGTGGTAGCTCATTGAAATTGTATAGGGAGCGATATTGACAGATATATGTTCTGTAACAGATACCTTACCGTATCTGCTTAATGTGTGACGAGCTTAATATAATATTATGAAACGTTGCATACATTACAACGTTGTACGAGTATGTTCGTTCTGTTTTTTGTTTGTATACTAAAATAATATACGGCCTCGTGTGGTGCCGGGTTAGAATAGCACCTCCCACTTTCTTCCCGTGGGTGTCGTAAGAGTCGACTCTGGGAAAGGGTCAGAGTATTGTGGGCGATGGGCTAGCAACCTGTCACTGCGATATCACGTTTAACCATCTGGTTATTTTGAATTTGCTAAACGTGGCACTGGATTTTTGAATTCATGTGCTCTGCCTACCCCTCTTGGGAATACAGGTGTGACAATATGAATGAATGAATGAATAATATACTTATAATACAATGTCAATTATGAATGTTTGTTTAGCTTAGGTTGTTTCAGGTTTTATCTCCTTAACTTTTCTTCTGTAATTTTATATCTGCGTATAAAATGCCATCTTTCCATAAGTCGGTCCCCACAGATACTTGACGGTAAAAATGTAAGTTATCTGCGCTGTGTGTTAGCTTATTGAATTGTGTAGGAAGTGATATTGACAGATTTCCATTCAGATACAGATATCTTACCGTATCTGCTTAGTGTGTGACACGGTTAATTGATTGTATCGATAGTTTTACCAAAGTTTTACTGATGTACGCTTTCGTTGTTTCGAATGTAAACCATTGACTGTAATTGTTTAACATTAATTTGGTTGTTAGAAATGTTATTTCCGTCTAGTATGAAAGCGAAGTCATTTGACTAACTTAACGATGTAAGTTTATGTTTAACCCTGTAATTATTTAGTAAATTACGTTGCAAGCACGAATTTATAGTAGTTGTCATCACGCTATAATAAATTTGTTCGTCGCAATGTTTTTAGAGATCATAGATAGATGAGTGTGTGCGATTGTTCGTAACTTCTTTACGACTTTGGACTAATTTAGATAGAAAATTGTATGCAAGAAGCTTATATCTTGGATTAACGTATAAACTAATTTTTATCCCGAAAAATACGATTCCCGCGAATTGAAGTTAGTGAATTTTACGTAGATAGAGATGCGGGAAATAGCTAGTAAGTAAATAAGTATTGCGTTTCGTTAGGTATGACTTAACTTTTTCGCGGTTGCTATCGCTATGTGCATCGAACTCTATTATCTGAACTATTTTGTTAGGTATTAAAACGAGGACTACTTTAACAGCTGGCATGTTAATGTGATATCGGGTAAAAACCTGCATTTTAGTTTCAATGTAAACAATGAAATTAGATTTTTACGATTTTGACTACTCTTGATTATAACTTCAAGTACCTTATGTGTTGTCCATATATTTGAACAACCTTTGTTTTTTACCAAAGAGTAACAAGACAATCACATTGCCATACAAACTTTCGCAACTAAAACAATAATCACTGAGTAAAATTAGTTAGAATCTATTAAATATTATTTCTATATTACTATCGAAAAAACTTACTTTTCTAGCAACTTTAACAAAAACCCACGGACACCAACATAACACACACTAAACAATCCAAAAAGTTCCGATCGTAGCGCTACGGGCTACGGGCTACGGCGTAGCAGCGTAGACTGCTCGCGTAGGGGGTCGCGGCGCGAATGGCGCGAACCGAGCCACGCGCCGCAGACTGAATTAAAACAAAAGTTTTTGTTCGGCGAACGGCAGTATACTCAATGGGCTGTTGGGTTTTTATATCGGTTCTCAAGTAGCTACTTATTTGTTGTCAATGGGAATCGAAGTTATTGTTTAGTTCAGTGAAAATGTTGTCACACGTGTCCGTGTTTCTAGTTAAAAAAATAGTAATTTATTTAGTTTGTCTTAAAATCTGCGCTTGAAATATTATTCTTAACGAAATTGAAATCCTTTATCGGATTATGCTTCTGAGCTCAAGATTACCAACTAATTCTAAATTTTACATTGTCAAGCTTCCAATCGTGTCATGTGGGATTTGAAATAAAACCTCATCATTTTTTCCTTCGATATCGTGAGATGCGGCTAAGCTAAGTTAAATATGCTGAATGTGGCTACAGAGCGTGGAATAGTTTGTTTACGTCGTTTTGTGTGTTCCGAATACCCTGATACTGCAGGCTTGATTGTATGTATCAATTCATAGTAATGACGAATACTACAGCGTCGAACGTTGCCCCATTTACCTTATTTCGATAATTAATTGTGAGTGTTCTGTGAAGATTAGGGCCTTTGTCTTTAGCCTATTGTGCGTCCAATTAATTCAACGGCATTCCGACTCGATTGTTCACGAGTTTTACTGTTTGAATACTGTTGCGAAATGTTGTTTATGTTGGACCGAGTTAGGTGTTCTTGATTTAATACAAATTAAGCTGGCAATATTGACTCGACAGAAATTGTGTTGCCATGTTTCGCTGATGAAGTTAGCAGCTAATTGTCTTTTGTAGACTTAGCGCCATCTAGTATCTAGTAGTAGTACTTCTACTGTCAAAATGGATTCCTACGTCCCGCTATCGAAGTTTCGGCGATTGGTTGCATAAATACAATTTCTAACTTCCTCTCTGTGGACTTCGGTCCCCAGGCATAACATCTGCCTGGAGAGAGATCTCTCTATTGGAGTCTTTCCCACACTTTCATTTATTTTAACGGATGTCTTAAAAAAGTACTGGTGCAAAAACCACAAACCACGGCACTAAAATCCTAAGAGCATCCTGAACAGTTTGTTTTATTTAAATTGTCGCAAGCAGCGACTTCAATAAACACATTCCTTTAATAAAAATGCGTTTCACAATTATTTTAGGCTGCTTTTTTGAGCACACTTTACTATAGAAAATAATACTAATAAAACATACATCCATAATAATATCATTGTATATCACGGCAGCATTTCTAAACGAGGTACCTATGCAGAGTACACGAAACTCTCCATATACCATACTCTACATATAACATACCCATGACTATTTCAAATTTCATGGTTATTTCATCTAGCATTTTTAAGTTTTGAGTTGGCAAGTATAATAGTGACAAGTTGCTTGCCTGTCACCTAAAATATACTCTAACCTATTTCCTTAGTCGCCTGTTACGACATCCGTGGAAGAAATGGAGAGATTATTTTAAACCAAACACCACACAAAAAATTGATTCGTTATAATAAGACAAAGTTATATTTATATGAAAAGAATAACCGCTACAAGTAACAAAATCCCGAGTCAATAGAAAATAAACAGAACACCCCAAAAGCAACGAAGTTACCTCTAAACAAACAACTGGCAACTACCCTCAAACAGTTTAGTGCAGAAAGTATCGCCACGTGTCTACACGTTACAGAGAAGATATATCACGCAGATATGACACGTTACTGCGAATGACTGGACCTCTGAGAGGCAAAGTTAAGGTAGCAAAGGTAATAGTCGTCATATAAAGTTTTTTTCATTGAAATAGTTAAAATTATATTTCCGTAAAAATTGTGTGATTGTGTAAGTAAGCTAATTGTAGCGAAACACCAAAAAGATAAAATATCAGCTTTACATTTCTTCGGTGGATGTTGTAATAGGCGACTAAGGAAATAGCGAGTAAGGTTTTAGGTACGCTTTAGGTGACAGCTAGCAACCTGTCATTATTATATCTCTTCCATCTGTTATATCTAAAATTATGCTAAAAGTGGCCACGAAACGGAAAATAATCATAAATTTGTTTATGTCACGTCGCGTGTGCTCTGCCTACCCTATTTGGGAATGTAAGCCTAACTGTAGTTCTAAGTTCCTAGTTCTAATTTCCTATAAGTAAATCAGAGTACTGTACCATCCGTCTCCTATTCTAATCTTTGCCCATCCCCGCGTCTGCCGGCCGCAGATACGAGTAAATCCCGCGACTTTGCGCTCTCGCGGACTTTACAATCACTTACATTTATTTGCTAACTCGGCGATAGCGCTTTGTTCGGGTTCTTGTGTGTTGACGGCTTAGAGAGCTTCCTTTTGTTTACCTGCCTATATGCAGAGTTTCATGTAGTAATAGTTATTTGTGTGAATGGTGCTTAATAAATTACATTAATTTACGATTCTTCAGGTTTATTTTATAAAGAACTAGCTGTGCCCGCGACTCCGTCCGCGTGGAAGAGTGACTTTGGGCAATTTTCCCATTTTTTCCACATTTTCTGTATTTCTTCGCTTCTATTTATTTGTCGAGCGTGTATGACGAGAGTGATGAATGTTAGTGAAGCGAAAGAGGTATGTCAGAATAGAAGCGAGTGGCGCTCTGTTGTCTCTGCCTACCCCGCAGGGAATAAGGCGTGACGGTTATGTATGTATGTATGTATTTGTCGCAGCTTAATGTTGTATAGCCTAAAGTTTTCCTCGATAAATAATCTATCCAATACAAAAGGATTTTTTCAATTCAAACCAGTATTTCCTGAGATGAGCGCGTTCAAAAAAACAAACTCTTCAGCTTCATAATCTACTATATAAAAATAAGTCGTGTTTTCCTTCCTGACGATATAACTCGAGAACGCAAAAACCGATTTGGCCAATTCTTT